>JAOWBN010013587.1:0-10891 GCA_028565015.1 Pinguicula moranensis
GGACAATTTCAGCATTCCACCAAACTACATTCAATTGGTGAATGGAGGAAGTTTGTTCTATGGTAGAGAGGATGAGAATCCAAATTCACACCTCAACGCCTTCATCGAGCTGACAAGCACTCACAGACCACAGGAAGTCCGTCATGATCAGATTAAGAGAGCACTATTCTCTTTCTCTTTGAGAGACAAGGCTCGAGAATCGTATGATTCACTGCCTGGATACAATGTGGCAACATTTGATGAGTTGAAGACCAATTTTCTGACGGAATACAACTCACCAGCCAAGATTGAGAAATTGAGAGATCCTATCACTTCATTTCAACAGCGTAGTGATGAGACGTTCGCAGAAGCATGGTTTAGATTCTCTGAATTGCTCCAAAAGTGCCTGAGTCATGGTCTCGCCTGAGGCAGAGAGTTCACCAAATTCTATCAAGAGCTTACCAATGAAAGTATGACGATGGCCAATGCCAGTGTTGGAGGAGAACTCGATGATAAAACCTATGATGAAGTTAGAACTTTGTTCCAAAAACTGGCCGCCAACCAGAGGAATTGGTACAACCCAAGGAGAGCTCTAGAGAAGAAAGCAGTAACATTTGGTGTTGCCGTTGAAATGGAAAGAATGAGTACAATGAAGTCACAACTTGCCAGCATCAATACGCAGTTGGCGTCTGTGGCTAAGGCAGTGACATTTTTGCAGTTAAATTCTCAAGCTCCACCGGTGCCTATTAGATGTGGACTATGCCAAGGAGTTCACCATTCTGATAAGTGTGATCTTATTCAACATAAGGTTGAGCCTGTGAAATATGTGAACAACAATCGACAAACTTACAACCAAGGACAACAGTTCAACCAACCGAACAACTGGAGGTCGCAACAAGGTGGATGGAATCAACATGATAATTGGAACCCATAAAGGCCGAACACCCCACCTCTAGGATATGAGGCAAAAAAACCTTCATTAGAAGACCAGATGGGCCAGATATTCTTTTTCATGACTAAGAGTCAAAAAGAAAATGAGCAATTCAAAGAGAAGGTCAATGAGAAATTCGGTCAAATTGATTCTTCAATGCGAAATTGATTTTAGAAGAAATTAGCCGAGGGTATGGGTAATGGGTTGCTGCAGATTCTGGGTCGCGAGAGATGTGAAGAGGGGAGATTAGGACGGATTTGAGGGTTTTATAGCTGATTTTCCTTTAAATATTGAGGACAGTAGGGACATTTTGGTAAACAGACTCAAAGACAAAGGGGGCAGACAAAAATCCTACAAAAAATAAGGATAAAATTTTGGGAGCAAACCCGAGTTATCCCGGGCCCGAGAGTTATCATTCGAGCCGCGGGATAACTAGTGTGTGTACCAAATAGAGAACGAACCAGGACCAATATGGATAATGCTCACTTAACCAAGTTTATCTCCCTTATGTCTGCATACCAAACGTACCCTTACGGTAATATTACTGACAACTTGCAAAAGTAATGTAAAATATATAGTAAATAATAAAATATAATTTTATGTTGGATTCTATACAAGTTCAAAGCTCTTCTTAAGAACAAGATCAAAAGATTATTAGTTATTTGATCAATGGTCTAGACAGCTCATACATTTCCCACATTTCAAAAGAGATTCATTATCATCTCTTCCCACTATTGTAAGGAAGTATTCTCAGTTACAACATGTGGCAGAGTTTTGAAGTATCTCATCACAAATCTAACTCTGAAAAGTAAATTATCTAAATTTAAGAAAAAAAAAATAGCTCCCGATCAAGGAGATACATAAAGGGACCTCCAAAAAAATTTAGGAGAGCATTTTTTTTTGTTAAGAGGGGGGACTGGAGGACCCAACACAAAAAATACGATATCAAGATAAAAAAAATATAAAATTTCACTGATTTTTTCGGCACCAGTAGTTCAGCCCCTAAAACATTACATCATTTCAAGGTAAAACAATTTACTTTTTGTTTTCTTTCTCAAGAAATTCAAAAAATCAGGAACAATTTCACGATACTTGAAAGTGCAGTTCTGCTACAGCGCACGAATTTACTGTGCACGAACTCGGAAAATGATCATTTTGTTCCTGTATTAAATAGGGACGCTGTGTTTAACACGAGGGCAAAATGATCATTTCCCGCGTTCGTGCACAGTTCGTGCGCAGTAAATTCGTGCGCTATAGCATTTTTGTTGAAAGTGGCTTTGCCTTTTCTTGTTCTTGTATCTCTTTGTGTTTTAAGATTTTGTGATTGACAAGAGCACAAACATGGAACTGATTGACACAAAGCATACAGAAGTGACTTAGATCTGCAGCTCAGTTTTGTTTTTTCTAGCAAGAAAAAAAGACTCGATAAGACATTAATTATGGGAAGCAGAAAAATTAAATAAATAAATAAAGTATCTGACAATTATTAAAAATTAGAGACAAAACCTGGTTTCTTCATTTGATGATTCCATTAACATTGAAGCTTCTAATGGGAGTTTTGTTTTTTTTAAGGAAATTTTACCTGTAAATTGTTGTATCTGTTGAAAGTGTTTCTGCAAGGTGACAAGTTAACTGGGTAGCTCCAGTTAGATCTGTGAGGGAGTAGGAATTCAGTACTACCCCCCACCCCCGTTAACCTTGTTCAAGGGCAGTCCAGAGAGTATGTCCACCCTTGATCTTTCTTCCAGCATCCGATCATCATCATCATTATCCCCAGCTGATGATGAAACCCTCAAATCAGAGCTAGGCTTGAGAGCCTTATCTGCAGGTCTATTGCACCACACGTAGCAGAGTGGTTATTTGGGAGATTGCATGTGGTGGGCTGAAGGTCTTCTTGTTCCTGTGAGTTTGAATGGAGAGGAATGAAATTGAAACATCTTGAGGGTATACTGAGGAGGCTCTCATGACATGTAATAAGTTGGTTTTTACCAACTTATAGTTGACTTTCATGTTTAAAACCTGTTGATCATCAATGGATAATTATGTATTTGATATTTATTTCTCGTTTATTTTGCTTAGTATTAATGATTATGATTAATAAACCGATAAATTTTTTTTATCAAAAGTGCAAGGCAGTGACCCCAATTTACAAGTCACGACTCCAGTAATCTAGATTGCCACATGATTTTTTGCGGGAAATATCAACTCCGTGATTGCATAAGTTGTTGTAAATTAACAAGTTTACCCCTGCTTTTGGAGGAGAAATATCTCCCAAGCCCTTGATTTAAAAATATTCTCCACACTTACACTTCCCATTGTGAACTTATCATCTATCACTTCACACATCAAATGTGTGCGACATTTTGGAAGCTTGGACGAGAACGAGGCGCTTGGGCGAGTGCACTGTTCATCCGAAGGGGGGGTTTCCTTTCTTTGTGTTGTTTTTGGCTCAATGAACTCAACTTGTGTTTGTTATTGTGAAGGCTTTGCCTTGAGCATTGGCTAGTACCATTTTTAGGGCATGATGTAGTCCTTGGTAAACTTGAATTTTTATTTTGCATGTTTAGCTTTTTCAGCCTTTATTGAAATTGTTTGGTTTTATTGTGCTATCTTGTTAACTTGCATTTGTTTGGCTAACTCTTACTAATTCATTAAGTTTAATTGGGGGTCGAGAGACAAAGATTGAGCAGATTTGGTAAAATCAACTCTAATTGCCATAGTATGAGAATACCTATGAGATTAGTGCTATCGTGTGGGAATTTCTTAAGTTCAATGCTTCTCGGTATGCCTGGGCATGAGATTGAGAAATAAATACTTACATATTGAGTTAGGGTAGCTATTACTTGAGAGAGAGAGGGAGAGGGGGAGAGGGAGAGAGAGAATTCAAGAAACAACTAGGTAAACAATTAAAAGGTTGAATTGAGAAAGAAATATTCCAAGAACACTTCGTGATGAAGTCAATCTTCCTAGAATTCATCATCTAACTAAATTTATCATCTGCATTTCGGATATTAAACTGCAATACACCAAATACAGCCTCCTTGTCTTGTATGCTTAATTATTTTCATGTTACATCAGTAGTTTAGCACCGACCACTTTATAATTTGTCCAAATTGCTTGAATCTTACTAATTTTGGTGCTTATTATCTACAATCCTCGTGGTTTGACACTCATTTTCATCATTTTATTACTTGTTCGACTTTGTACAATTGCAAATACCGCAACAATAGGGAAATTGGAGTTGGATTTCAAGAACAGGACAATTCTCTTTATTGCTCGTTACTTGTTTATGTGTTTGCACATAATTTTATAGGAATCTTAGACTAGAAATTTAGCGAAGGATAATAGGTAATTAAGGCAAGGGTCGATCTTTGATCTTTACCTTTTACAGGTAATCATATTCCTTCCCTAATTATTTTAATTATTCTAGCACTCCCCTTCAAGTTGAATCGGAGGGTCTATGATTCTTAACTTGCACAACACACTATCAAACGTTCAGTCGGGTACTACCTTTGTCAATATATGATCTAGCTGGTCTTCAGATCTAACAAATAGAAGAGTTACCAGTCCTCCTTTCAGTTTTCCTTAATGAAGTGTCGATCTACTTCAAAATATTTGGTGCGATCGTGTTTTATTGGATTCCTGGAAATACTAATAGCAGCTCTATTATTGCACTTTAAGGGACATGTGGTTGACACAGGATACCTGATCTCATCAAGTAATTTTCTCAAACAAAGGATGTCAGTCAATCCTCGAGCTATACCTCGAAACTCGGCTTTTGAGAAGACTTCGACCTTTTGCTTCTTGCTTTTTCAGGTTACAAGGTTCATGTCAACTATAATGAAGTATCCCGCGGTGGATATTCAATCGACTGGATTTCTTGCCCAGTCCGCATCAATCTATCCCTGGACTTCTTGGTGACCATTTTTCTTTAATTTGATTCCTCTGTCTGGTACCCATTTCAGGTACCGTACAATTCTAAAGGTTGTTTCCATATGTTCTACTTGAGGTGCGTGCATAAACTGACTACTCCCATAACATATGCTATATCAAATAGAGTATGTGCCAAGTAAATCAATTTCCTAACTAGGTGTTTAAATCTGGTTTGGTCTACCAACTTTGTACCCTCAACCATCTGTAGTGTTTGGTTCACAACTGCTGGTGTCTCAGCTGGTTTTTTGTCGATCAAGTCTATCACTACTAGGAGGTCTAACACGTATTTTCTCTGCGAAATAAATATTCTCTCTTTCGATCTTTGAATCTCGATCCATAGAAAATAATTCAGTTTTTCCAAATCTTTCATCTCAAATTCTTTGAATAATTCTTTCCAAAGTTCTGCAATCTCTGCCATATCACTTCTGGTAATAATCATATCATCAAAAGACAGGTTATGAGCTCCCCTTTTCTCTTGAAAGATAAGGTATGACGAATTGATTCGCTTATACCCATATTTCTTTATTGCCACAGTAAACCTGCCAAACCATGCCCTTGATGATTGCTTGAGCCCATATAGCGCTAGTTTGCACATCTCATTGTTTTGGAATGTCTCTGAGAAACTAGGTGGTGCCTCCATATATACTACCTCCTTCAGGTTTCCATCAAGGAAGACATTCTTGACATAAAATTGGAGAAGATACCAGTCAAGATTAGCTGTGATGAAAAATAATACTCGAACAATATCCAGTTTGGCTATTGAGGAGAATGTTTTGGAGTAGTCAATTCCATACATCTGTGTATACCCTTTTGTTACCAATCAAGCCTTATGCCTTTCAATCGTTCCATCTGCTCTATGTTTTACTCTGAACACCCAACCGCTCATTTGCTATCTAGCAATTCACATATGTCCCATGTGTCGTTCTTTGCCAGAGCACGCATCTCATCATTCATAACCTGGCACCACTCATGTTTCTCCTAAGCTTTCTATACCATTCTTGGAATATTTTCTAAGTATAAAGATACCAAGAACACATTGGCAGATTGTCTCCCCTTGGTCACATTACCAACAAAAGATTTAGCCATACATGGTTCATACTCAGGTACATATCTCTTTAGTGGCACTCCTCGAGTGCTCTAACGAGGCAACATATATCGGTCTTGTATCTCACTAGTCCTTGTTTCCAGAGTTGTACTTTCAACATCAGAGTCAACTGTAACAGCAAAATTGTAATAAGGAGTCAGCTCCGGGTCAAGCGTACTTATCTTAGGATTTCCATACGAGGAGACTGGTGGCGTGTGTTAGGTAGCCAGAATGGGGAACTACTCTATGTTTACAGGGGCAAGCGCATTGGTTCCTTCAGCTGGCTCTGTTGGAACAACTTCAAAAAGAATTGACAAAGTAGCCAATTTAGGTGGTTTGTCGTGTTATCCCCCTGACTGGTGGAATGGGTAGAATAGTAGTACTCTATTTCTAGGAATTCATAATCCATAGTGATATACGTATGTCTTGTGGCATGATTGAAACAACGATATACCTTTTTTTGAACCGCATATCCAAAAAGAACTACTTAAAAGCACATGCTTCTAATTTCACTCTCTTTACCCGTGGAACATGTACAAATACGGAGTTATTGAAGATCCAAGGTTGTAAAACTAGGACTGAGGGAATCTGGGAGTGATTGGAAGATTCTTGTAAGGGTGTTTTGAACTCCAAGATTTTTGTAGGTAGGCGATTTATGACTATGCCGCAGTAGTGACAGTCTCAGGCCAGAATGATAAAGGAAATCGAGATTCTAGCATCATGACTCTTATAATTTCTAGGATAATACAATTTTTTCTTTCAGCTACCCTACTTTTTTGTAGGGTATGGGAGCAAGTGGTTTGATGGAGTACGTCTTTTTCCTGAAATTTTTTTGTCATTGGATGATTGATATACTCACCCCTATTATCAGACCTAAGGATACAATTTTTTGTTGGAATTGAGCATTTACCATTTTTAAAATTCAACAAATTTCTGAAAGACTTCAGACTTATTTTTCAGAGAGTAAACTCTGGTCATCCGAGTGTAATCATCAATGAAAAATAAAAAATATTTAAAACCACTAGTACCAGAGTTTGGGGTTGGAGCCCACACATCAGAGTGAACTAAAGGAAAAATAGCTGAGGCTCTAGTGTAGTGTTACTTGGAAAGAAAGACTATCTACGACTTTTGCTAAGAGACAGATTTCACATGATAAAGTACCATATTGTTTAAAGAATTTTGAAAATAAGAGTTTGAGGTAACCCGAAGATGGATATCTCAAACTTTGGTGGCACAGCTAAGTCTGCCGATCAACCATCCCATGAGTCAGTATTGTGGTTCCCGATCAAGCCACCTCATCAACATAGTATAGTCCCCATTCTCAGTGTTATACCCAATAATCTCCCTCGTTCGGATATCCTATAGGAGACATGTAGGAATTCCAAAATCTTTTCTACGTAACATGTTACAAGAATCATGCAGAAGCGTAAAACTTGTGTGTGCAAACATGCAAAACAAAAAATTATCAGAATTCTTTTGCCATGGATCTTGCTAATTTACACAACTTAAAGCATAAGGGAGAAGGAATATTTTATATCTCTTGTAGAAACACAATTCTGGAGAGTATTCTCTTTCCTTTGAGATGTCCAATTGTGTACCCTCTAGAGTAGTCCATACCATCACTTCCCGTGAGATTTATACAACTATTGTATAACTTATATGTGAATATATGAGTCCTAGCTCTATATGTCCACGTCTTAGAAAAAGAGAAGAAAACTTTTCGAAGTTTTTATCCCAAATCTTCAAGACCCCTTGGGTAAAGAGAGAAAGTGAAGGAAGAACTTCTCCAAAAATTCTATCAAGATTTCAAAGTGTATCAATCAATCACATATTGTAAAGTTAGGATATTTAAATAAGTTTTCATATGCTTAGAAAATTAACACATGTCAAACACATGTCTTACATGTGCTCAAACTTGTTGACATGTCTAACACATGTTTAGATCAACATTTGACACATGTCAAACTTATGTCTAAACTTATATTGTATAACTTATATGTGAAAATGTAATTAGATACACACGTGATATATATCTAACATGTGTCAATGACTCATCTAAATTTATGACATATGTCCTTTGATTAGTAAATAATTACTACAATTATATATATATCATACATAATTTCATTAGTAAATTTTCACTATATATATATTTAAACAATTAATGGAATTATGATGTATGTCATATACATCCCACAAACTTTCCTTTATTACATTTGTGACCCATATTTACATACAAGTCCTTGAAGTTTCACAAAATTCAAATAACCCTTTAACCTTTCAGATTTTTCAAAAAGAATTCAAACAATTCGATAATTGCAAAATAATCCCTCAAGTGAATGATGTTAATGTATGTGACCTTATAGGTTCTAAAAAAGTTGGCAATGAATCTTGAATTCACATAATCAAATTATGTTTAATGTATTACACACTTGTAAATCATTAAACTCTAATACAAGCTTGTAGACTATGAGTGACCTCTAGCAAAATATCATGACCCCCAAGCATTGAGAATAGTCATAAAAGGAGACTATCCCTTCAAGAATTAGTTCTTGTGTAATTAATATCCTTTCATCTTGTTCATATCCCAATCTAGTATATTGAGGTTGTTTGTCATCCTTTTTTGATATAAGCAAAAGATTTATTGTACCGGAGATCATGGTTTTGAGTGTTGATTAGTAACTATTTTCTAATCAAACTCACACTTTGATCAAAATTTTTTTTTCATGATCTCTTACAAGTGGCCATAGGAACATCTCCTCCCAACATTTTAGGTGTTGGGAATTTTGTATTGATCACTCACAATCCTTCCATACTTCAAACCACTCCCATAACTATCCATTATTACCCATTTACATTGTAACTTCGAATAGAATTAAAGAGTGACATTCATACTCAAGATCTCTATGACAATCTCAAGTTTAAGGATCACTTACAACTCCTATTTTTTAGAGTATCATCCATTGATAATATGTTGATCTCTAGTCGAGTCATTCTGATGTACTTGTCAACTACAAGCATCTATGTTCTACTTTTGGAAGTTTCCAAGAGTTCAGTGAGTGTATCGGAAATATTTTAAGGTTTGGGGTATGTATCAGAGGTTTGGTATAAATTTGGGGGTGCATGTTGTAATTTGGAAGATCGAGGGGCGTATCAAATTTTTGTGAGAGATTTGGAGCCATGACTGGGGTGTACGAAACTCACATGGTTTGTCTTGTGATCTCTCTAAACTCCAGGGATATATCTATAAATATAGAAATATGTTGAGGATGTATAGGAAAAAATTCTGAGTCAAACCCTTTACCTACTATTTCAGATGACTGTCTGCCTCCTTCGTTCAATCTGGTAGTCGCGACCACGTCAAAACATAGCATGAGTTTGTGCTGGTCGCTGCCATCATGGTTGGTAGCCTTCGTATTACCCACGGCAGTGGTAACAACGCTACCCTTCGTTCCTCTCTTCTTTACGTATGGGTAACCAATTCGCTTGAAACATCCTTCAATTGAGTGGTTTTTTCGGTAATCCACTCATCAAAGCTTGGTCTTGTACACCTCTTCTCTTTGGAATGAAGATTTAGCCCTTTTGGAGCCATACCTGATCGAGATTTGACCCACAAAACAATTACACTCCCATATGGTGTTATGCCGCTGCCGTTTTTGATGGATTTAGTATATACAGGTGAGCTGCCAAATGGTGGAACGCAGTGTAAGCGGCTTCAACTAAGGAAAGAGGCTGCTTCTTGAGGTAATCTAGTTTAATAGAGTCAAATTCAACATTGATGTCGGTGAGCAATTGAAACAGTCGTGTCTCCTATCAAAGCCGACTGTATGTGGCAATGTCCATTGTTGAGGTCATTGGGTTTGGCTGTCTTCTGTCGATTTCTCACCAGATTCTTTGTAAGGAGCTATACACATCCTCCACTGTCCCTATACCCTTTACGTACCTATTGTCTCTTACAGTGAGATCGTAAATTTGTAGTACATCACTTCCGTTACTAAACATGACTATTAGTCCACCCCACAGATCCTTAGCCGTAGGGTACTCAACGAAATTATGTACCAAATCTCCTTCAATTGTCTGGAGAATACAGAAACATATACTGAGATTAGTGTGTTCTCATTTAAGGGATTAGGATCTGTAGGTTTTGGGTTGGAGGTTCGCCTGCAATGTAATGTAGGTGACCTTTTTCCCCCAATCATCATTCTCATGAGTCTGGACCACAACGAGTAGTTGTGATTGTTTAACTTCACGGTCATTGTGAACGCCTCATTGTTATCTGCCGGATGGAGTTTTGAGCAAACGGGTAATCTGTGCAGATAGGTCATCTGAGGCTTGGCTGGTTTAAAATACCGCCTGTACAATTCTGTTGTCGAATTCGCCAACTATTCCTGTAGATGTTGAGCTTCGATGTTTGAGATTGTATGGATCAAACACTGCTCAGATACCATATTAGAGTTGGGTTTCAAGAGCAGAACAATTCTCTTTATTGCTAGTTATTTGTTAAAGTGTTTATACATAGTTTTATAGGCATCTTAAACTAAATAATTAGGGAAGGAAGTTAGGTAATTAAAATAAGGATCAATCTTTTATCCTTAACTTTTACAGATAATCCCAATTCCTCCCCTAATTATGTTAATTATTCTAACAAGGGATCAGTGGAGGCGATGAGGATTTGATTTTTCTTTTTCTTTTTTTGGGTAGGTGAAGTTTCCGGCACCTACTTAGGTATCCAGGCAGAGCCTGCCTCTGGGGAAGAATGACAGAATGCGGATCCAACCCGACTAATCCAGAGGTGATAGTGCAGAGTTAATAACCAGCCTGAATTGATTCTTCGACCTCACTAGACAAGCCATGTGTATCGAGGGTGGTCGCCGCTTGGCCAACTCGCACCGTCTTGATTTTTCTTCTTCTTTACTTCTGTAAGATGTTTTACTTGTTTTGGTTTGGATAAACTGTTGGCTCAC
>JAOWBN010013598.1:0-10890 GCA_028565015.1 Pinguicula moranensis
CTGCAATTTATGAAAAGCTGGTCAAAGGGATCGGCATGAGGAAACTCAAAGATGTGTCCAACAGGGGGAGATCATAAGATCATGCACTCATTTTCTTTCACTAAGATTTTTTTTCCCACATAGTTTTTTTCTAGTAAGGTTTTAACGAGACATGGTGATATTGACATTCAAGGGGGAGTGATGTGATAGTAATGTTGTTGGCAGTATTAAATAAATGAAAGTGATGGAAGAAAAATACAGCACACGAGAGAATATCATGCGTAGACATGATATTATTATCACATCGAAAAAGTGCACCAAGAAGTCAGGAAAGCAGCTCATCACGCTCATTCCTCATTTATTGTCTTTTGTCATTGTTTAGAGTTCGTACTATAAATACGAATGAAGTTAAATGAAACAGAGATATCCAAGTGAAGAAGATTCAATACAAGAGAAGAAATTGTGAGAGGAAATAAGACAGAGAAATTTTTGAGTTTTCTTGTTTGCTCATTTGTTTACACTTGCACAAATAATTCACAACATTTGAAATGTTATTATAGAAATCTATTTTATTGGCTTGTGGTATTATATATTGTGGGAGATTGCTTAAATTTAAAATAATTTTTCTTAGATAATCGAGGGTATCCGGGAACACCTCAGGTGTCATCCCGACTAATCCCTGGAGTCATGGGGACTGATCCCCCACATGGCCGGGTACTTCTCGGGCCTACGATTCTTTCGAAAAGGGCTCGCGATCGTGGCCACGAGGCTTGCATTACAAATAGGGTTCGATCTCTGAATCTTTAGACAAACACTGAGATTCTAGCCAATCCACCACTAGAAAATTCAAACTAAATTGATAATAGGTTGTTGGAGATTGCTAAATTCCGGATTTTAATGCGCCAAAGGATTTTGCAGGATTGGCTCAATCCAAATACCTATTATTACTACACTTAATTATGAGCCATCGACCTAGTTGTATTTCCATAATCACAGTGATCCAAGTCTGCCAAAATAAGACAATACACTCATCTGATATTGCCACTAGAAAAGTATTGGTTATTATTTTTAAGTATTTAAAATAATAATAGTTTATACACATTTTTTTAATTTTTACACTCCACTCTGAAAAAAAAAAGGAGTGGTTTCATTTCGCCTGCCAGACAGCCCAGAAATGCTATAGCGCACGAACTTTTTGATGTACGAATCGCACGAATTTGGGCGAAATGACCATTTTGCCCCCGTGTTAGGTTATTTCACCCCTGTGTTAAACATTGGCACGATTTTCAACACGGGACAAAATGATCATTTCACTCTCAAAAGTGTTGGTCACGCGCACGAAGTCTCGCACCCGAATTCGTGCGCTATAGCATTTCTCCACAGCCAGAGCTCTGACCTCGGTATATTAAAATGTTTTACCGATTATCTTTTATTTAATTATAAAACCATTTTCTATGTCAGTGCACAACCTGAACTGATTTGATTCATCTTCGACTCCAATCAATAGATTTCAAAAAGGTCATCTAATATAGGTTCAGGTTCGAAGGTACAATAATCCGACCCGACAACCGGATCCGAATATTCAAACAGCAAGTCTTGGACCACTCGGCTATCGTTCTCGACATACTCGAACCCCAAACCGGACGACCCGCAACCCGGGGTTTCAAACAGCGCACCGCCAAATCCGAAAGAATCGGGGTTCACCATGAACACGTCAGCACGCGGCGACGGCGGAATCCCAAGCTCGCCATCAGAAGCCCCCAGCAAATAACCTAGATCTGCCGCGGATTCGCCGGAGTCGGATGCCAGATCAGCCACCTCATTCGCCTCCCCTCCACCGGCCTTTATCTCATCCTCGAAGCTCTTCATAAACGAGTCGAGATTGTAGCTGGATTTGCACACCTCGTCAAATTCGTAATCAAAGCCATCCAAAAGATCCTCCCGCAACCTCTTCACCGCTGGAGAGACAATTTCAAGCTCCGGCTCCTCGGTGAAATCCTCTCGTACTCTCTTCATAGGCATCTCCAATCCCTCCATCGACATATATCAGTAATCAGACTGCACGGCCACTTTCGGCAGGAAGATAAAGTGATAATAAATCGATGAATGCGCTAAAGAAATGAGGTTGAATTTATAGTCGGGCAAAAGATAATGGGTTGGGTGATGGTGACGAGGGAATAATGGGGAGCCATATCACGGGGATCTCGTCATTCTGAGATTTTGCTCGCCGTTTCGTTTGACGGTATAATTTTGGTCTGGAATTTCGTGCGTTATGAACTAGATTTAAGTTTTAGTTTGGAGTCCGGCTGAGTGACGGGTGGGGACCACAATAGGTGGAGTTGAGTACGGCAAGAATTATTTTCCCTCCAGTTTTGCGTACGACGTCGTCAGCGGTCCAGCAGAAATTGGGACCACCCTTTTCATCTTTAAATAAAGCCACTCCTTGGATTTTCCGGATATTTGCACCCAACTTTTTTTTTTTAATTTCTGGGAACAATTATTGTTTCACGGACCACAAAAGGTTCATTTATTTTTGGACAATAAGTGTTTGAGGAACTAGACTCTCTCTCTGGGAGGATGAGGTTTATAGTTAAAGTTATTTTGGGTATAAATAATTTTTTGGGACAATAAGGGTGTATTGGTATTTTGGTATTGCTTTTCGTAAAAATCTGATCAATTTTAAGTTTCGAAAATAAAAAAAATAAAAATTTTCGGTATAAGTTTTTATCAAAAAAATGATATATGTATATATTTTCTTTTTTAATTAATTTATTCTTTATATTTGTAATATTGTTTATGAATAATTTTTTGTTGAAAAAATCAATTTTATTTTTTTACCGATACCGTATCGGTGAAAGCTAAAATCAACCCGATAATTTCGGTTGTAGTTTCTTTGGAATTGAAATTGATACCGAAAATCAAAAAAATAAAATATTATTTGTTTTCGGTATTTAGTCAATTTTGGTAATATCGTAATAATTTCAATATTTTGCTCATCCATAGGCCCACACTTGCGGGCCAAATGTCCAAGGTTTATCCATCCATGTAGTGGGTACTTTGCATTAACCCGAAAAAATAGTTGGGTAAAAATAGTTGCTAACACCATGTTATAAAAAAAAATTATTGTTTGTGGGGTTTGATAATTATTTATAATATTGAGCCTTTATTTTGCGCAGCCTTCTTAAAATTACAATTGGCTTATAACACATTTTTTCAAAAAATAACTCCTCATTTTTTGAAAAAATGTTCTTATAAGCCAATTATAAGCATTAGAAGGCTGCACAAAACACCCCCTTAGTCTTTCCAACTACCTCCTTGATTGATGCATCCAATATTAGATTAAATTAAGCCCTTATCCATATATTCAGACTCAAAACTTATTGTCCGACTAAGGATGTATTGATTTGGTCTCCAATTGTCTTCCAACTAACTAAATAGTGCATGCATTCATGCCTTTTAATTAATTCTCACAAAATATTTGGTGCAAGCAAGCCATCCAACAAAAAGAAAAATCGAATTGATATTCGTGTGTCGGGAAATAATTAAACTAACTTATATATACGAGGAGTCAATGCCATTTTATATAAGTATAACTCTAATTGAATTGAATAAGGTTCGTTTTTGATATTTTATTATCGAATTGAACTGAATAATTATTTTTTAATTTTTTAATTTTTATTTTTTATAACTAAAAAATTATTTATTATTAAGTTAACCGAAAATCAAACCAAATAATCATTTTTTTATTCTTACGAAAAAACATCATTTTAAAAATAAAAGAAAAAAGAAAAAACAAATTAGTTTTCGGTTATAACAAAAATCGATTGGTCATAACCGTAATCGAATCGAACAAGATTCAATTATGATATTTTATAACCATAACCGAGTTGAATAACTAAATAATCAAATTTTTTGATTATTCAATTTGATTATCCATTGATTTTCGATTAATCGAATAATCGAAGGTTTTTGGTCACCTTACATAAAAGTTTTAGCTTAAAACGATTAAAGGTTATGTATGCACTAAATGAATACGTTTTTATTTATTTATTATTATTTTAAATTTTCTTGCTAACTAGTCTTAGATTTTGATCATGCGTTTCTCACGTGGATTCATGTTCAAGTGAGTGATCGGTGGCCACATAGAATAGCTAGGTTAAATGGTCCACGGTGCTAATTTAATTAGATGTGATTCGTGTTTCCGATCATTATACAATTGTTGAATAGAGAATAGTAGCCAATGTCAATGGAGAGCATGCTTCGTTTTCTCTCTCTCTTTTTCTCTTTTCTCTTGTATTATTAGTGGTCAAATTTATAAGAAAAAAAGTTGGTGGGTGGGTGGATGTGGCCCCAGTCCTCTGATTCCTCCCCTCCTCGGTAGACATGCATAGCATAGGAAATTGATTTTTGAAGTTCATATATATTATAGTTTTTTTTAGGGATTGAAATAAATTCAAGGGGTGGTGCATAAAATAAGGGTGAAATTAACTTTTTTATAAAGTAATTTATATAAAAAAAAAATCCCGCAAATGTTTGGTTTGGGGTATTGGGGGAAGGAGGGGGGATCAAAGAGATTAAAGACAGATTAAAATTATAATTCTATATCAATTGGATATATAATTTATCTCAGATATTTGAGATAATCTGGCCACCACGTTACCTTAAAATAAATATTATATTTGGATATTTTTAGCCTTTTTTTCTGGGTAATATGCATTTCTAATCTTAGTGTGAGATTTTTTTTTTTTTTGTGTGTTCGACGAGCCGAGGGTCTCCACGGAAACAGTCTCTTGATTTTGTTTTAGAGGTCAGGATACGACTGCGTACATCTCACCCTCCCCAGACCCTGCCTAAGGACGGGATATACTAGGTATGTTTGGTTTGGTTTGGTTTAATCTTAGTGTGAGATACATTAGCTCTCATACTATATGGATGTTCGAAGTACTTGGATTTGATTTGTATTGATATTTAAGGACACTATGTTAAAGATAGAAAAGGTGACCGCCTTTTATACATACTTTCATTCTCTTGTACTTAATATTATTTCTTTAATTTATATGGAACATTTGTTTTACTAGATATTTTTTCTAATTAGAAAAAAACAATATTGACATATGCCGATTTCAAGAAAGTGGAATCTAATTAAAGCTTAATAGCGCAAGTCATGGGAATATATCTGTAGTAATTGAGAGGTTTCATGTTGGATATAATGTTAGAGTGAATCTTTTTAGAAAAGTTGTAAATATATATATATATATAAAGTGAAAATCTATTACCTATGTGATTCAACATGATCGGATATTACTCCCAAAAAAGTGATGGTCAAGTACACTTTTGGTAGGCATCTATTTGTCCCACCACTATTTTGAGCATCGTTTCCCCATTCCGTTCAACCATAAGAGTTCTTGTTTTCTCACCATCTTTTGGGGCCTTTATTCCAATGTCTCTTATAGTGGAATTCTGCCACATGGAATGCTTGACCTAATTATCGGTAGATCCATTTTCCGTCCTATTCGTCCTCAATATTCATGATAGAAGATGGGGTAAAATAAAGATAAGTTAGGTCCATAACCCACAACCCACAACTTAGTCAATATATTTTCAAATAAGTTGAGGTCTGGGTTAGATGTATGTGGCATTATCCTTGTAATTAGAAGCACTGAAATTTAATAGATACATTTTGCTCTAGTCCATTATTAGCCCAAAGCTAAGAAAATTGTCAATGATAACTCTTCCAACTCCATTTGCAATAAGAAAAAGAATATAAGATACGTATTGTAGCATTTATATGTGTTTATAGTAAGGGGCAAAGCAAATTGGCTCCACAACCCATAACTGTGTACTAGATTTATATTGACGCTAAAACACTCCTAACAAATTTAGAGAACATAGAAACGCGGGATGCCCATGGTGTGTACGTGTCGGATGAAGCAAATCCGCATTAAATTTAATTTTCCGTTTGAAGGGGCCCGCACATGTTCTGCAATACCCTGTGAATACTCCGCCAGTATAGAACGTTCTTAATGTTAATTGAGTACCCGGTTCTCCAATCTATTGGCCAATGTATTCATTTTTTGGCTTAGGTATTTACATTAATAAAATTAATTTTTCAGATAAAAAAAGCGAAGCAAGATAATTCGATTGAGGAAATGTGAAAATATATATAAAAAAAGGGCGAAAGTGCAAAATTATCTTTTGAGGGGTGTAGGGTTTATTTTTATTTTTATTTATTAAATAATAGTAAAATATTTTATACTTTTTGGGGGATCGAGGTGGGTGGTGTGGCCCTGCGGGTCACCATCACCCCTCTTGCCCCTACTTTTATTACCAATACAACGACTAAACATACAAAAAGTTTATTGTATACAGTTTTCAAATTTCAGGAATTAATTATTTAAAACCGAGAACACCACAATTTAACTTTTGTAAAATGAAATGTGTTTTGACATTTTGAGCTACGGATTCATATTAAAGACCACGATTTAAACCTGCATGCAGTAACCATCATCCACCGTATCCCGTGATCTCTAATATTATTCTACTTCGGTGATATTATATCGTAATTCTTACTATATTTCTAGTATTTCCGGGATTCTATTATTTTTTTAGAAAGTTGTTTCATTTGAAGAATATGCTCACAATGTGTGCATGTACACGAGTGACCTATTTGCCCTTACTTCATACGTCTATTATTTTGCTTAAAATGAGGGCATTTATGTAATTTGGCAAGATTATACATTGTTCTCATCATCGCCTTCTTTCTTCCCGACGATCTCTTTGCAATCCTTTCTTCTGATGGCACTGTTTTGCCATTAGAGAGCGGCAAATTTATCTAGTCGATCTCTATCCATGTCGCCTTCCGGTTTGTGTGTTCTATACTATCCTTCATCCAACGACGAAGGAGCGGCAAAAATTCTATGATGAGAGGATTTTTTGAGCATCTTTCACACGGTTCGTTTCCTGTCTTCCTCAAATTATCCAATTTTCCTTACTTATTTGTCTGTTTATCTTCTTTTTTTGTGTATCTCCGATTGAGCTAGCTTTTATCATATCTTTCCTTACTGTTTAGGATCTTACATATGTCTAATTCATCGGCTGGAGAACTATTCTTCTCCTGGCTGTTGAGGTGTTTTGCTGGTAGTCTGTTGATGGTGTTTGTAGTTTTGATAGGTATTTCCCTAAATCAAGCTTTGATGTATTTTCGAGGTTGCTCTGTGGTCTTACTTTCGCCGATTCTTTGTTCATGTCCATTAAGAATTTCCCTATGCACTCACTGGATTGTGACATTTTCTCTAGAATTCAATTAATAAGTATATTTGGGGATCTCTGAACCAGCCACTTAGACTATATCAATATGTAACAACCCAGAAGAATTGTTACTGAACATTGAAAAAGGTTGAAAGGAAGATCAGAGTAAAGACAGTTGAGGAGAAGATTTTGGGGAAGAAAAGCTATTAATCTCATTCATCGAATACCGATTACCTTCTTCCGGACACTATTTAAAGACTGATTCATTAACTGACCCACTTACTCCATAACACACGATAGTAACCGATTAACTGAGCATGACTCAACTTCCTAAGCTGACTCAACGTAAGACTTTAACTAATAAAATTACAAAAGATAACTAATTAATAAACTGAATTGTAAATTGTCTTCTTCAGCCACTTTTAGTCTTCTTCCTTGTTGAAGAGTTCCTAGACGTGTACTCTGTTTTCACATCTTCTACCTCTTGCTCTTTCTTCCTCTTTGATTCTCCTTTGTTCTTCCTGAAACCTGGTAGGATTGTTACACAATCAAGCAGATTATGTGATTGAAAGATATCCCAGATTCAAATTAAGATTTTCTCCACAATTTTTGCCTTCATGGGGTTTTATTTGATTGAAAATGCTTCGATTTCTTGCGCCCCATATTTGCTCGCATATTTTTGTCTAGATAGTCTTCCATAAATCTTCATGTTGTCTCCTTTTGATCATTCTTAGGTGCGCCATGAAATTCGAAGCCAAATCTTGTAATAGGGTTGTTTTATGGCCTCCAAACCAGCTGAAGCATCTCTTCCAGACAACATCAGCAAAAACACATAAAGAATAGATGAAGTACAGTTTCTAAGTCCCTGTTACAAACAGAACATATTGAATTCTTATTTATTCCCCTCCTGATTAGATGATCTAATATAGGGACTCTCTGTTGCATAAGTTGCCAATTGAAAGCTGCTTCTTTGATAGGTGATTTCTTGCTCCAAATATTTGCAATCTGATTGTTTGTTGTTGAGCGTGGGACAATAGCTATCCTCACTTCTGTGTATGCTGATTTTACTATATACATTTGTGTTACCGTATTATTTTTTTCCATTTGTCTGATCTCGTGTTTCTTAAAATGATCTCAATTTCTGTCATAATCTGTTGCTGCAATACTTGTTCTTGCTTAGATAGCGTTTCATCCCACCTCCATGTTAGAGTTTTGTTCCAATATTCATTTGAAGTGAGCTTCTTACAAATTAAAATAAATTTGTCTCTTGCTTTTGCATATAGTGTAGGGTATAGGTTACATAGTCTATATCTCACTATCCATTTATCCTCCCAAGAGTAGGTATCTGCTCTATTTTCCTACCTATTTTGTTATATTTCCCCAAAACAATTATGCTATTCTTATGATTGTCACGAGTTGCCTCCACGTGGAACATAACGATAGAGGTTGTGGACTGTGGTATGATGGTTTTTTTAGATATATCGAATTTGTGCACAAAATCAAGTTAAATGATCTAAAAACACTCACTTTACCACAAGCATACGGGTGTGGTTGTGTAAGTGAAAATATGGTCGAATTCCACAATGAGTGTTTGGTGTTAAGAGTTTTTCGTACTTGACTACCTAAATTATTATGCATACAATTCAAACAAATGAACATAAAAAGATGAAACTTATTTTGCGATTTTTAATCAAAAACCTGATATGAAAGAAGAAATGCGACTTCACAACTAAGAATGAATTAACTAAACACTTGAGATCACGTGAAGATAAACAGGGATTAAGGGATACTGTTAAGTATGACTAGAGTGACTTCAATTATCTCAATTTATGCAAGTTTACATGCCAAGATTAAACTGATTACGGATGATGCTTTCATTGTTTATTTTTCTATGTCTAGTACTCCTAGAATTGTTGGCTAATCCCTCTATCGAATTATACCTAGCCAAGTTTCAACTAACCCAATTGCTTCTTCCTACACTTAATGTCAAAATGAACAAGAGACTCATTTAAGCGCGTGCTCACATTAACAATTAAGTGCAAGAAATCCACTTTTTACATACCTTATGTCTTAGCATAGATTTCAAGTTCTATTTGACAATTATCGTAACATATGCCAATAAAGAGTTAACCAATATTGTGGATTTTCATGTAATTTATTTGGCCAAAATAAATCACATGCATTTACTAGTTTAGCTTTTCAAAGAGACTAATCACAAATAATCAAAGACATTAAAGTGACATTCATCTAAAAAAATCAGTCACTCATCTGTCAAATTAGGAGTATAACAATAAATTAGCTATGCATATTTAATTTGGAACAACACCACATAAATTTAAACAATGTAAATATAATTAAAACTTAAAAATTTGGAAAACTCCCCTAAAGAAGGAGTACAATCCAAATTTTAATCCACAACAATTTAGTGATAATTTTTTTTCCAAATCAAACGGACCAATTTTCTTGTTTGTCTTTTTCTTCAACTCCCTTCCTTTTCTTCCAGGCCACGTGAATCCTCTTTTTTCTTCTTCTTTGTTTTTGTTTTTTCTTTTTCTTTTTATTCTTCCTTCTTTTCTTTTATTCACATCTAATCTTCTCATCTTTTCTCTTTTTTCTCCCTTCTTTTTTATTCTTTTCCCTATTCTTCTTTCCTTCTTGCTGTTTTGTTTACTGCGTGACTTTTTTCTCCACACTTTTTTCTTTCTGCCGTCCCAGCACCTTCACCTCCCTTCTCTTTCTTTTATTTTCCCTTATTTTTTTATTATTTTCTACCTCTCCAGAATTCTTCTCTGTGCAGCTTCTTTCCATTTTTTCCCCACTTTTCTTCTCCTTTTTTTTTTTTTTTTATAAGTAATAAGGGTATCAGATTTTTCAGATCACAGTATCGGGGTATCTTTTGGGCCCAGGGTCCCGCCGACTAATCCCCACAGATATCAGCAAAATTTCCCACTCGGGGGACTCGATCCCCCGACCTCTCTAGACAAGCCCTGAGAAATCGGGGTCGCAGCTTGCCGCTAGGACAGACTGCAACTGATCCCACTTTTCTTCTCCTGCCGTGACCCTTTTTCTCTCGTGGTTTTTTTCTTCACGTGCGGCTCCCTTGTGCAGCCTTTCTTCCCCTAATTTCTTTTCCCCAACTCCTTTTTAACGTAGGGTTCCATATTTTTGGTTCTTCTTGAGCCAATCAAATATTGTTGTCTACAACAACACAACGTATCCAGTATATTCCCAACTGAGTTAGGGTTTGGGGGTCAGATGTATGCTGCATTACCCTTATAATTATACAAAGAGATCGTTTTTATTGCAACCCAATATGCATTGCACCATTTGATATATTGAGTTCCAGCAACTTCACTAAATAGATAC
This sequence comes from Pinguicula moranensis, assembly GCA_028565015.1. NCBI lineage: Eukaryota > Viridiplantae > Streptophyta > Magnoliopsida > Lamiales > Lentibulariaceae > Pinguicula > Pinguicula moranensis. The sequence continues at coordinate 10,594 of JAOWBN010013598.1, forward strand.
ACTGGAATTTAATAGAGTCATTTTGATCTAGTCCATTATTAGCACAAAGTTAAGAATTGTCAATTATGACCCTTCCAGCTCCATTTGCAATGGACAAAAAATCTCTTTTCTTTAACTAATTTTTCTAAAAATTCATAAAACAACCAAAGTGAGATTTATACCATTTTTCCAATAAAAATTACTAAAATGAGTCTTTTATAATAATTAATAAGTGTAAAATCATAGAGAATAAATAGATCTATTTGATTTGCATCATGGTGGTACTTCAAATAGTGTACACCTGTAAAAATTTTCATA
>JAOWBN010013609.1:0-10890 GCA_028565015.1 Pinguicula moranensis
GAGACACACTCATCTCCTGAACCAATCTAATCAAAGTTGTTAGGGTCTTAGGACTGAGCTTACCCAAAGCCTCCAATCCATATTCCTTTCATTTTTCTTCTGTCATCGCAAACAACCACAATCACAATACCAAGTAACAAGCCACAACAACAACCAGGCCTTCAATCCTTCACATAACAATTACGAAGCTACTCAACAATACAATCGACAACCAACACCAACCTAAACATCCAGAACGCACAACAAGCAATCTCAACTTCAATCTCTACAATCATCAAACTAAAAATGCCAATATCCGCAACCATAAAAAACAACTCAATCACAAACACAACACTCCATCAATGTCTTAACATGTCGCACCTCACATGTTATACAAAACAATCCACTACACGCCTAGTTGGATATACCAAGTTTAGGCAACATCAACAATCCATGATCAACAACGCGCAATACCAATTCAAGCCAGAAACAACAATATCCATCAAACGGCACCAAATAGAAGAAAACTAATTGGACATATGCGACTAGCTCCTCAAAAGGAAGATTCTAATTTCTAGCAACTTTTCCATCAACGGCAGCGTGGCAGCAACGGCGGCGGCGCGGGGATCTACGGCGAGGCGCGTGCAGGCACAAAATTGAATGGTGCTTTCATCACGGCCATCGCCGCCACCTGGGACTGCATCTCCCAGCCAGACGCACGCGGATCTAGCGCAGCGGCGCACTGCAAGTCCGGTCAACACCGGATTCGCACATTTTCTGTCCGTGAATGGCGTTTTTGCGGATGGGCATGCGGTGGGACAACGTCTGGGCGGCGGACGCACAGCTTACCAGCAAAATTTCAGTGAAATTATGGCAAAAGTCTGGTAGGGCAGCGAGTTACGGCGGAATTAGGATTTTGGGAGATTTCTCAACCTCGCTCTGATACTAACTTGAAATGGCTAGAATTCTTCTCATTAGGTTTGATACACTATATATGCTTGGACCCAAAAGTGGCCCAAGTCTACATCTACATCAATACAATACAAATAATCCAACACATTTCTTTTAAGTTCATACAAGTGTGGGAAATATGTAGTTTCGAATCTCCTTTCAAGTCCAAGCCACAATTTTCTAACATCAGTCGTAAAAAACATAAGATTTCATCAAATATGGTTTCATGGATCCTCGAATCCATGAACACGCTAGACTGTTTGCCCTCTTCCATTTCAGAAAAAAAAAGAAATCCAAATCTTCACTTGGTTTAACAAGAGTGTCGTCAACAAAGCCAATTTTCAATTTAGCTTAAAGTGTTGAGATCATAGCACTTCTCCAAATCAGAAAATTTGAATCATTCAAAAAAATGGACACTAATTACATATTTGAACTATTAGACTCAGGTACCTGCAATTGTTCCTCCAGAAGATCATCCAGACGCTGCTTGCATCACATTGCCATAAGATTCAGTTCTTGTTCAGTCGCCATCGCCTCCGCCAACACACTTGTTCGAAGGTTGGACAATAATTGTTGCACGCGCACGATTACTGTGATTTAACTAGCTCCTATACCATTTTGAACGATTAAAACAAACAGATTGAAGCAATTTTGTAGAATCGATCACAAGATCAAAGAACACGTGAGATGAGGAAATTCCCTTGTTTTCTCTTAAAACTTTCAACTGCTCAAGCCAAAAAAATTACAACCAACATTCTTAACTTATTAACTGCCATAAAAACATATTTAAACTAATGGAAGCGTGTTCACAACGACTCAATGTTGCTATACAAGCAAAATTGTTCGATCAACTCTAAATCTCTTCATCTATGGTCTTACACGTGTCTTCCTATAAATAATAAACACGTTCTTTGATTACCCACGCTTATGTCTTTATCCACGAGATCATCTCCATGCCTTCATAGCAGCTTCTTCAACTGATGCAGCATACATATTTTCCAATGTAGGATCGATTTTAGATGTAATCTCTTCACTGAAGTTGAGGCTTAAACTTCAACAGTCTTCAAGTCTTTTAAAAGGTCTATATCTGAAATAACGTTGGCCAGGATGTCTGAATTACTTGTATCATTTTCGTTAGTCCAATCAAAGGAGGAAAATAAAGGCTAAGAGTGGGCAGGTGAAGATGAATGTTGCATGAGTAATCAAAATAGTGCAACATTTCTTATGTTAAAACTCATTTATGATTTGAGTCTATGATGGTAAGGATGGAGTTGGAATTTCACTACAATTTGCGACGCATGGAAGTTCTGCACTCATCTTTTTGCTGCATTCCTCTACTTGTCTGTTGCTCGGCGGGCTTGATCTTGGATCACAGAGAGTTATGGAGTCCTGTTAAAGTTTCCAATTCTTTGTATTCGTTTCAGTCATGAATTCCTATGTATTACAGGGAACAAGAAGGCTGTAAAGCTACAAAGTTGCGACAAAATGCATCTGCAGCTGCGAGCGTTTGTAGTCTTGGATCAAATAATAGTACACTTGCAATATCATGTTAGAATAAATCAATTCGATGCGTGTCTATGACCTGAGTGAAGCAGTTTGGATTAACTAGAGTTAGAATGCATTTACTTGATAATCATGCCTTTCTGAACCATGATATCCACGTTTCAGCTCCATTTAACCGCTCCAGTAGCTGGTGTTTTGGTGAGAAGCTTTTCATACAAACACTTCACAAGTTACAAATGTTATTTTTCCTTGCAAGTTATCTATGTTATTTTCCCCCCATAAATTTGTTATTTTGTTATTCTTGTGCTGACCTTACAAAAGACAATGTAAGCAAAACCTATTGCAAAACGTGCAGGTTCTCAGGAAAGTATCAAAACTCAGTCCTATTTTCATTTGCAATGGACACATCAGCCTTTGATGAATACAAAGGAACACAAATATAGAAATGGGAAACTTGTAACATCATCAAAAAGGTGGGTGGTTTTTCATTTTTTCTCTTCTGAATTTAGTGGAAGCTGTGATATGTTAACCATTTGCTAATTTTTTCTCTTCACTTTGCATTAGCCTTTCTCATGGATTGAGTGTATTTCACAAGGGAAAATTTGTGGGAAAGAACCCTCTTCAAGTGAAATGATTAAGGTTTGATTTTCTGACTTACCGCTGCAATATGTAACACAAAGATAGTTCCTTGATCATCTTGTTGTAATCCTAGAATGAAGAACCTGTAAGCTCAAAAGCTGAGTCAAAGCTAGGAATGCTACACCAGAAAGCAAGAATGAAGACCCACCAGCAGCTCATAAGGCTCTTGCTGTAATTTCGTCGGATCTTTGACCTGAAAAACATAAGTGAAATTGTAAACTTGTTTGTTGAAAGATAACGAAAATAATAAAATATACAAAAAAATTAAAGAGAGATGGATTAAGGCCGTGGTTCACCGGATTCTTTGATTCCGACTAGTCCACGTTGAGCTCCAGAATCAATAACTCTTGTAGTTTTTATTTCTTCACAGATGCGAGACGCCAAATGAATCAGACAGTACAACAGACACCGAATCACAATTTCTCCCTAGAGGGAGAATCACCACGATAAACAAATGCTAAAAATCAACACAACAAGTCACTCAAACAAGCCTCACAACTCAAAGGTCTTCAAAAAATCCAGAGAGAAAAACAGTGTCAAAGATGAAGAGTCAAAAAATGTGCATAAAGTGTGTTAATGCTACGTGTTTTTGGCTTACGTACTCTCTACCGATTTCACTCCAATTTGGTTGAACACAGATCACTTTCCAACAGTAAAAATAGTTCTATAGACAATTTTCTTTGGTAAAAGCTTACATCATTTTTGTGCCGTTGATCATTTAATTAGAAATAGCGAACACGAGCTGTGCGATACTGTTAAGTCTCATCCTTCTGATCTCTTACTTACCATTTTCTTTCTCTCCTCATGTAGCATTTTCCTTTTCTTATTGCTTCAGGAACTCCCTCCAGTCAATGAATTTGAAAAGCGTCTTATGTTAATAAGGAAACAGTTGAACATAATCGTTACAATAATTTAGAGGATCTCACATGATTTGCTTTCCTTATCCAGTGAGTGTAAATTGATTGTACAAGATTGTATATTGATTCTATATATACCACCGAGAGATTAAAGATGATTGAAGATCCTACTCTCCTTTCACAACAATACGGCTTCTCTCAATTCTTGATCTCACTTACAATTCTTGAGTTGTTTCACGGTATCAGAGCAAAAATAAGCTCATGCTTTGTTCGATCCTACCAAATTTCAGCTTAATCCGTTGCTGAATTTCTCTGGACCTTTCTCTTATTTGTGCCATTCCTGCACATCAGAAAGTTTCATCAAACGTATACTCTGTTCAGACTGTGCAATTCTTGCACCTCTATTTTCTCTGTTATAGAAGTGATGACTTCTTCGGTGCTTCCCGCTACTAATCTCCCTCAAGTTCTTATTACTAAGTGTGATGGCACCAATAATCTGATGTGGGCTTCACAAATCATGCCCGTTCTTTGTAGCCATGAACTCCTGGGAATTGTTGATGGCACAACCACAGCTCCTGCTTAATTTCTTGTTGCTGGATCCGATGGAATTGAGAAGGAAAATCCTGCCTATGATGAGTGGTATAAGAAAGATCAATTTTGTCTTTCCTGGATCTCTTCCACACTTACAGAAAAATTTCTACGCAAAGTTTTTCACTTTGAACACGCATAAAAAATCTGGGAATACATGTCTGGGAAATATTCCGGCAAGAATCAAACTGAACTCTTTGATCTTCGGCGACGTCTCCAAACTATGAATCAAGGTACACAATCTTGTAGTGAATACGTTGATACAGCAAAAGGAGTGCTTGCTGAATTGATGATGAATGGAACGGCGATTTTGGACAGTGATGCTATTTCGTATATTGCAGTTGGATTACATCCACAATTTGATTTGTTTGTTGCGAATATAAATCTTTTGCGTGCCACCACTCCGATGTCGTTGGATCACTTTAAGAAGTCTCTGCTTTCCTACTCTCAGAAAATGCCCCCCATCCTTGCAGAACCTGTTGCGTTTTTCTTTGGTCGGCTGCCGCAGAATAGGAGTCGCGTCTCTCAGCAGCAGAGTGGATTTCGTGGAGTTTTCGGATCCAATATTCAATCTGGGCCTGACAAGCATTCTTTGACTTGGAATGGGCCGCAGCAATTCAAACCACAACAACCAACTGGACCTTGGAATGGCCAAAGTATTGGGCCACAACAGTCATCTGGTTCATGGACCGGGCAGCAGAATAATCAGTGGGCTGGGTCACCGCGAGGTGGACGTGGTCGTAGTGTTTGGCCCCGGAATCTGGGTTGTGGATCTTATTCTGGTGCCCGTCTCCTCGCAATCTGCAGTCAGGCCCACTTCGACAAAATCAGCCTAATTCATTCTCTCCTGGAGTACAATGTCAGATTTGTGGTCGATTTAATCATACTGCTTTAAACTGCTTTCAACGAATGAATTTTTCTTATCAAGGTCGGCAACGTCCTGCCCGTCTTGTTGCGATGGCTGCACAGGTTAATCTGGATGTTGATGATAGCATATGGTTTGTTGATAGTGGGGCCAACGAACATATAGCCAATAATTCTGTGCCACTTGTTCAGCAGAAATCGTATACTGGGGATGATTCAGTTGCTGTAGGTAACGGTGCAGGTTCACAAATTCTGAATAATGGTACACTTCATGTTCAAAATTCCATACGTCCTCTAAAATTATCTCGTATGCTTCATTGTCCTGCAGCCTCAGCTAACATTCTTTCTACTTATCGTTTTTGTGTCGATAATAAGTGTCATTTCATTCTGACTGAATTTGGTTACTCTATTAAGGACAACATGACGGGAAAAATACTCATGGAGGGGAAGAGTAGAGATGGGATGTACCCTATTCAACTGCATCATCGGTCTTCGCCTCTTCAGTCTGCTCTTGCTGGGACAGTTCGTGCAAAAATTCATGTTTCTGTGAGGCACTCCCGGCTTGGCCACTCAGCATCTAGTACCATTCGTTCTCTTCTTAGTGACTTTAGTTTACCATATTATGGTAGTCTTACTTCAATAAATGTTTGCGAATCATGTCAGCTGGGTAAAAGTCAGCAGTTACCATTTCTTTTCGGATAGAACTACTTCTTGGCCACTTGAACTTATTCATTCAGATGTATGGTCTGCTTCTGTTCTTTCCCGTGTTGGACTTCGCTATTATGTCATTTTTATTGATGATTTTACTCGGTTTACATGGCTCTATTCCCCTAAAGTCAAATCTAATGTATTTGACACATTCATGACATTTCGAGCAATGGCTGAAAATCAATTCTCACAAAAACTAAAATTATTCCAAACTGATGGGGGATGAATTCTGCTCTACTAAATTTAGATCCTTTTTAGATCAAGCTGGGATAGTACATCGTCTGTCTTGTCCTCACACTCCTCAACAGAATGGACTTGCTGAACGAAAACATGATCACATAGTAGGTATGGGACTTACACTCTTAGCCCAGTATCATCTATCTCCAAAGTATTGGATTGAAGCCTGTTCCACAGCTATTTTTATCATTAACCGTCTTCCAACTCCTGTTCTTGATAACAGCAGTCCGTTTTTTGAAACTATTTGGGTTTCCTCCTAACTATTCTCAATTTAGGTCATTCGGATGTGCCTGTTACCCCCTTCTTCGTCCCTATAATTCCCATAAACTTCAGTTTTGGAGCTCCAGATGTATATTCCTTGGCTACAGCTCTCAGCACAGTGGATATATGTGTCTTGATCCTACATCCGGGACTATGTACATCTCACGACATGTTATCTTTGATGAATCAATATTCCCAGCTCAGTCTCGTCATGCCCTCTCTACTCCTCCATCCACGGTGGCTTCTCCGGCTTCAGGTATGTCTTCTCCTGATATTGTGTCATTTATTCCTTTATCCACTTGCAATACTAACCTTTCAGACTTGATACCCGAGCCCTCAGTCACCACCTCAGAAGAGGTACCATCCCCACCAGTCTTGACACCCAGGCCTTCATTACCTTGTTCCTTACCCTCACCAAAAGTAACTCATAGTCCTGATGTACATGATTCTTGTACAAATCCCAACTCAAGTTCACCTCCTATAGTAGAACCAGTGTCTTTTCCGGTACTTGATCACCTTACCTCTGATCAACCAATCTTGCCTTCTCAATCCACAGTTGTTACTCGGTCTCATACTGGCTCACTTCGCCCTAAACAATTTCCTGACTACCATTTTTATACTGCCACTCGTCATCCTTTCCAAGCTCTAACCAGTATTCAGATACCACGCGAGCCTACAACATATTTACAGGATTCTTCTTCTCCAGCATAGGTCTCTGTTATGCAAGCTGAGTTTGACGCATTGCTTGAAAATAATACTTGGGAGTTGTGTCCACGACCCCCAGATCAGCATGTGATTCGATGTCGCTGGGTGTATAAAATTAAACTGAAGTCGGATGGCTCTATTGATCGGTACAATGCACGGTTAGTTGCTTGTGGCTTTGAACAAGAATATGGCTTGAACTTTTCTGAAACTTTTAGTCCAATAGTTAAGATGGCAACACTTCGTCTCTTTCTGGCCTTGGCTGTCCATTTTCACTGGCCGATTTGACAATTGGATGTCTCTAATGCCTTTCTAAACGGGGATCTTGATGAAGTTGTGTATATGGAGCAACCACCTGGCTTTATCTCTTATGAGTTTCCCAGTTATGTCTGCTCCTTACAAAAAGCTCTTTATGGTCTTAAGCAAGCACCCCGCGCATGGTATATTTGCCTGTCGAGCGTACTTACAGACCTTGGCTTTGTGTGTTCTGGGAATGATACCTCTTTGTTTACCTTTCACACAGCCGAGTTGCATCTATTTGCTTTAATTTATGTGGATGATATCCTGCTTACTGGTTCGTGCTCTGCCACTATTACTGATATTCTTAACAACCTTCAACGATCATTTCGCATCCGGGATCTTGGAGAACTTGGTTTCTTTCTTGGTATTGAGGTTGTCAGGGATGCTTTTGGCCTTCATCTTCGACAGTCCAAGTACATCTCTGATCTTCTTGAGAGAACAACTATGCAGGGAGCTAAGCCTTTGCCATCACCTTGTACTTTTGCTGCTTCACTTTCCACTAGCCGCTATGATCCTCTTCTGACCCAGGATGTCACTCTTTATAGGCATACAGTGAGTGCTTTACAGTATTGCACTCTCTCGCGACCTCTCATTTAAACAGCTATGTCAGCATTTATACAATCCTCTGCATGGTCATTAGATGGCAACCAAGCGTGTCCTCAGGTACTTAAAAGGCACTCCTGATCTTGGTCTCTGGTACACACCTGGCTCTATTCAACTTCAGGCCTTTTGTGACTCAGATTGGGCTGGTGATCCTGTTGATCGCCGATCCACTACTGGGTATGGCATCTTTCTGGGTTCCTGTCTTATTTCATGGACTGCTAAGAAGCAAGCTGTTATCTCTTGGTCTAGTACTGAAGCTGAGTATCGCGCCCTTGCTATTACTACGGCAGAACTTTATTGGCTTCGCATGCTGTTTCGTGACTTTCAAGCCCCTCTACTTGATTGTCCCGTGTTGTGGTGTGATAATGTTGGTGCTCTTGCTCTAGCCGCTAATCCCGTATTTCACGAACGCACCAAACATATTGAAGTCGACTATCACTTCATTCGTGAGAAGGTACTTAACAGGGATATCATAATACGGCACCTTAGTACTCATGATCAGGTTGCTGATATTTTCACCAAAGGCCTTGGGTCTGCTCGGTTTCAGCTTCTTCGGTCCAAGTTTCATGTTGTATCACCACCCATTCGCTTGCGGGGGAATGTTAGGAATCATGAAAGAGATCATCTTGATCCAGTCAACCATAGCCACCCACAGCTGCCTCTAAACACGTAGCTACCAACAGCCGTGAAGCAGGACACAAAGCCACCCACAGTTGACTACAATCAAGGAACATGCGCCCACAATCAAGGACTAAAGCAAGAAGCATCCACCTTGTAGATATAGAAATCAGATTTATATATATGTACATGTATACACGATTCAATGTATAGAACAAGAGAGAACAATTATCTTACATAATTTCTCTCCTTCTTACATAATTTCTCTCATCTTTACATTTAACACTTGGGAGCCCATTGAATCTGACGTGGCAAGTTTTCTTGTGACTTTCTTGTTATATTTTACAGTGCCATATCATTTTTGCATGTATCATGGTCAGAGCTATCTCATGCGTTATGTCTGAATTACTAAGACACTTTGATTAAAATTTCAAACAAAAATGCTTTTGATTTCTTGCATTCCACATACAATCCAGTCTGTTCCCTCTCATATACATGTCCAGGTGATGTTTGTCATGCCGGCCGATTTTCCTTGCAAAAATTGATCAATATTGGAGTTGTTCACATTTCAGGCTGATGTTCCTTGGAAGATGTCGATAGGCTGCCAAATTCTTGTGCTGAAAGAGCACTCCTGGAAAATGGTCTTGGGATTCATCAGCTTCCCCACACAGTGGACATTCAAATGGATGACCAGATTGAATAATGTTTCTCTTCCTCGGATTGACATTGGTGGGGAGCCTCCTACATGCACAAATGTTGTTGATGCTCCAATATGTGTGTATAAGCTGCTCAATAGTGTATGTACATCTGGATTCAGTTTCCAAATCCAACAATCTTCTTCATTTTCCTGCAAAATGTGATCAAGTGTAGTTTTGTTGAAAGAGAAGTTACCAAAATGCCACTGTCTAAGTGATCTAGTCTTAGCCATTCATTCTGTTTGATCGGACAACTGGAACTAGTGACACATGGCTGCATCTAGGCACTTGATCATAAGTTTTGATCCAGCGTTTACAAGTTGATCTTATGCGATATAATCTTGGGCATCCATCTTCACTAAAATCATACCATCTACATTCTTTTGCGCCTATTCTAACTGGATAAGATCTGAACCGTTGGTGATCAGCTAGATCTGACAGCGTATATTAAGAGGCACATTTTGACTTCTATGCTTAATCCGGACCGTCCGTGTGGAGTCAGACCCTGCGGCGAGAAATAGGCGACTGCCTTCATGAGTTGGGGCGCAAAGTTTGAGGAGATATGGGATATTCATCTTTGTCATATCGTGCGGTTACAATCAAGCGGTGCAATCCTTAGATTTGAGTCTTCTGATTGAGTTAGTGGTATCTAACGGATGATAATGCGACTTATCAAATATTCATTAAGGACCATTCAATGGATTGTCTTCTACGGCTGAGATTCAATGTTGCTGAAGACTATATATATTGAAAACCCTAGTCGAAGTCAACGATTTAGTTCATTTTTCAAAACATTGTGACTGCACTCGTATTCTACCTCTCGTTTTTCACTCTTCGCCTTCAATCGCGAAGAACCTCTGGTTTCTATGTGTTTATTGAGAGTTCAAGTCGACTGTTTCTAGGTTGTTATCGTGTTGATTGTTTGGAGATCTATTATCACCATGTTTTGATGGCATCTGTTAGTCGTGATTGTTCAATTCATTCGAGAAGAAAAGCAAAGGCTCAAGAATTTGTAATCTTTATCAACGTTTGAGTTACAAGTGAATCAATACAGGCCACAAGAGTATCCAATTTCAAAGCTCAACATGGACTATCCGGAATCAAAGGATCCGGTGAACCACGGGCCTTACTTCGTCTCTTATTTATGCTTTTGCTATCTTCTTTTTATTACAAATTTCACTTGAAAATTCTAACGATTTCTTTGAGTTTTGAAGAATCCATATCTGACCAAAATCCTAATAGTGGTACAGTGAACGTGGAGCGAGAAAACTTGTTGGATCTGAAACTAAATCTAAGTGAGGAGTAAACCTGATACGATCCTGGAGATCTAAGAAAAGCTTTGTGGGGTTGATCCATCAAGTAATGGCCGAGGCAATTCAAGCAAG
>JAOWBN010013620.1:0-10889 GCA_028565015.1 Pinguicula moranensis
CCCTCCGACTAATCCAGAGGTGTCGAAGCCAGATATGTCACCAGCCAGATTCGAACCCCAGACCTCACTAGGCAAGCCATGTGTGTCTGGAGCCGTGGCTGCTGGGACACGGGCGCTTCGACCACTTTCTCTACACCCTTATCCTGATCTTTGAATAGAGTGTCGCTGATGTTTCAAATTGATGTTAGCTTTGTTGCTGAAGTACTTTATCCTTATCCTTGAAGGAACTCCTCGTGTGTGATAATCATCAAAGTGGAAGCGTAAATTTAAAGTGTGTGCTAAATAAAAAATTTCAGAGTTCCATACACATGAATCCATGTTGATTTATACAGCTTTTAACAAAAGTTCAAGAAGAGGTTTACATTTCTAAGAAGCTTTCACACAAAGTTCCTCAAGGTAGTCTCCTTCTTTGAGGTGTTCAAGTGTCCACTATCTATTGAATTCTACATCACCTCACTCTTGAGAGACTTACACAACACTCTGCATAGCTATGTGTGTGCTTGGAGTGTTAACTCCTATTTGTAGTCAAACCTTTCTTAGTGTATATAAAATTTCTTTTGATAATGTCTCTCCTTATGATGCATTTATTGATGATTTAAAAGAATTATGTCAAGTTTCTTGTGATGCTCATTTTTTTCATGTTAGATGTATTTGTCATATTATTAATTTTTGTATACAAAATGCTTTAAAATGTATTGATTTAAGCATTAATCCTATTAAAAATACTGCCAAATTTTTTACAAGTAAACCAAAGGTAATGAAATAATGGTTTGCATTTTATAAGCATCGCAATATTATGCTTACAAAATTTTCTCTTGATGTGGCAACCTGGTGGAACTCTACTTACTTTCTACTTCAATCAATCGTTACTTTAAAGAATTATTGTGTAGTTTTGTTAATAATAGATTCCCAAATATACTTTTACATCCTTACCATTGGAATGAGAACGAACAACTTTTAGAACTATTAATGTATTTTAATGATTACATAAAACTATTATCATGTGTAGATAAATCCACTTCACACCTTATTGTTATAGTTTGTGTTAGTGTTGGCGAAATTTTTACATGTTTTGATGATAAACTAATTTAATTGGTTGTTTATATGCTATTAAAAAAATGATGTAAATATCTTCTTCATATAATACAACTTAGTCTTATTGTCACTGTTTTTTACCCATGAATTAAATTAGAAGGTTTAAAAATATGATTAGAAGATTATTATAATAGATTTGTCGTAGATGGTATACCCATTGCCAATTATAGGATCATATTTGAAGAAATTACGAGTTTATTAAATGATCTGTATTCAGAATATCAAACATGTTTGGCTATTAGTGTTCAAAGCCGAGATTCTAGCCAAAGTTCTCATGGTAGTAGTAGTGGTTCTAGTGGAGCAATACTAGAAAGAATGCAAAATATAATGAAACAAATATTAAAATGGCCTAGATCTTCATCAAGTTCCACACTCGTGCAGCTTAATTTTTATCTAACAATTACTTTTGAGATTACTCAAACAAGTCATGATGATGATTCATTCTATATGCATTTGGATATTCTTGGTTGGTGGAGGAGCAAAACACGAGATTATCTGATATTATCGGCTATGACAAGAGAAGTTTTAGCATGTCCATTTTTTACAATTGTCGTAAAACAAATATTTAGTAAGGAAGGTTTTATATTATACGATCGTCATACATCAATGCATCCAATCAAGTTAGAATTACAAACATGCTTGAATGATTGGAAAGCAATGGAAAATAGAAATCAAGAATATGAACAGAGGAAGGCAAAGCCGACCCATTTGATACATGGAAAATAGATATAACAAGCACTAATGCAACAACACCAAGTTCAACTGAGTTGGATTGATCAACAACTAAGTAGCCAACTAGTAGTTAAGGTAAATATTTCTTGTTTTACAAGAACTACATGGGTTTTGATTTATTTGTGTGTATGTATACATAAATGATATGTAAACAACTTAATTATAAATGAATTTTCATTTAGCAAGACCAGAGACTATGTCAAAATGCAAACGGTCACATACAAAGAGTAAGATATAAGAACAATGTCAATTCTTCTCTTCCCATGTGAGTTTCTCGACTTCAACAGAGATCAAGTAGATGCTCACGAGCAACTACCAGTGCTTGATTTATTGTTTGCAAAGGAGAAAATAAGGTTAGCAGTTCTACTAACCTTCCCAAGATTCTAACCCAAGATCTATCATCCAAAAAAAGATATGTGTTCCCAAGATTCTAAGCCAAGAAAATAAGGTTAGCAGTTTTCCTAACACATGCTTAATCTTGATCATGTCTACCATAGTCCATACTTCCCAGCAACTTAGCACACAAGGTTCTTACAGTTTCTAATAGATACATCATCCAAAAGATAAATCATCCAAATTCTAAAAGATATGTCACCAAAGCATAGCAAACACATCAAGCATAGCAAAGAGTAAACACATCAAGGAATGAACCGCATTGTTGTCTATACTCTGTATCAACTGCAAGAAGCAATATCTTCATCGCGGTGGCAGGTATGTAAGCTACTAATACCCTCAAGCATAACTTCAGGATTCAATTTCATCTCTGCAATAATAAAAATAGCATATGTATTTAAATTGTGATGGTTACGGGTTAATTACCTATTTAGACATAAATTAAAATCAAATAAATATCATCTATGTAAACCGCATATGTCTCTAAGTCTTCTTTCCTATCATTTTGTTCTCGACAACATATCTCATTGTTACCTCTCAACCAATTTTGAGTACATATCAAAGTCTCTACTGTTCCCAAAGATAATGAGTTTCGAAATGCATTAAGTATACGTTCTCCCATGCTAAAAATTTTTTTTGAAGCCACTGTTGATACTGGAATTGCAAGAACATTGCGTGTCATTTTTGCGAGTATGGGGTACCGGGCCTCGTTTGTTTTTCACCACTCCAAGATTATGCATTTAAGAGGCACGACTCCTGCAAGTAGGTACATATCCAATTCTGTCTTTGTGTTGCTTTGCATACTTGCCATCATTTGTACCCACTCATCAGAATTGGATCATCTCCTGCATTGGTTGATAGTGTCACTTGCTGTCCATTAGGAGATTCACCATAAAGGGAATTGTACTCAACAAAAAGACCCTCTATTGTTTTCTTAACCAACTCAATGATTGTGGTACTCTTCTCCATGGTGATCATCTTTGGCAACTAAAACTCGAACCAGCAGATCTTACAACTTGGGTGAAGAACAATGGCCACAAATAAGAATCTGCATATAATTGAAATAACTTAGTAACAAATATACTCAAGCATGCTGGAGATAAAAATTTACACAATAGCAATGCTGAGGGCCAAATGAATGATCTTGAAAATACAAATGAGCATATTGGCAAAGTGATGGATCCATTGAGACCCGAAGTGAAACGAAAAAGATGTTTGAAGCTTATGGCTACAGTTGAAAGCATCCGATGACTTAATCTCCAAGGTTGTACATTGAGAGGACACCTTGAATCCTCTCATTCCAATAATCAATGTAATCTTGATGAGTTGATTAAATTATTGCGAACAATGAATGATAATTGGAATGTTGTTGTTGTGAAATTTGCTCTGAATGCCACATATGTTTCACCTATGATTCAAAAAGAGATTTTGCATATTTTTGTTAAAAGTGTAAGAAAAATAATGTGATGAGATTGGTGACGCAAAATTTTGTATTCTAGTTGATGAAGCAAATGATATTGCAAATAGGAAGCAAATAACTATTGTTCTGAGATTTATTGATCTGGTAGCATTTTAAAATAATATTTTTTTGAAATTGTTTATGTGAAAAACACTATTGCAGCTACTCTAAAGAATAAAATATCTAATACCTTGAGCCAGTATGACTTACAAATATGCAATATGTGGGGTCAAGGGTATGAAGAGGCTAGTAATATGCAGGGCTTCTAGAATTGATCAAAAGCTCTTTTTTTTTGTAGAGGATGCCCTTATGCATATTACATTCATTATTTTGCGCATAGATTACAATTAGCATTGGTTGTTGTTGTTAAAAAATCAGATGATGTTTGGTGTTTCTTTCAAGAATTAATTGCTATTGCAAGTTATGTTAGTATTTCCCTTAAGTGTTATAATGAGTTATTTTCTGGTCATACTATTGAGATTAGACAAACGACAGCTACAGGTGAATGCATTATAGGTAAAGGGGTTAATCAGTCAGATACTGTGCATTGTCCTGGAAAAACTCATTGGAGTACTGCTTTGGATCCAAAAATAGTGGAGCTTCTTAAGCTCAATATTGTTTTGGATCCAAAAGACAAGTTTAAACCATTTCAGATTGACCATATTCATCATATTGCTGAAAAGTCTTATCCTGGTGATTTTGGTAAACTAAAGTAGCAATATTTGAAAATTAAGTTGCAACATTACAAGGTTGATGTACTTTTTCATGAGCGTTTTCAGGGTTTATCAATTTTTTTTGAATTTTGCAGGACATTGATTGAGACTTCATTTGGTTGATAAATTGATTCGTCTTGTCATGACACTCTCTGTTATTACTGAAACAACAGAGCGTGCATTTTAAGTTATAAAGCATGTCAAAAGTTTTCTTTGCAATAAAATGGAAAATAAATATATTTTAGATTCGATGGTCCTTCATACTGAATGCGAATTATCTATAGCATTTAATTCTAATTCTATTATCGATGAATTTTTTATGGGAAGAGTGGTCGTTAGGTAGGAGCGAAATATTTTGATATTTTTGTTTTAAGATTTTATGTATATTTTGTTAATAATTTTCCTTGAAAGTTATAGTATGATATATATATATATATATATATGTTGTGAATTATTTGTATAAGTGTAAACAAATGCTGATAAACAAACAAGCAATCTCAAAATTCTCAGAATAATTTTCCTCTTTTTCTCCTCTTTTATTTCTTTCCTTTCTTTATTTCCTTCCTCTTCTTTCTCCTCTTTTATTTCTCTCCTTTCTTTATTTCCTTCCTCTTCTTTCTCCTCATTCTTGTTGCCTTCTTCTCCTATTTATATAGAGATGGCATTCATTACTTTGCTTGATCATCTACCAATCCATTCCTCAAGTGTCGGTCAATAATTTTGCAAACTTTATGGTGGCACATGGAGCTCTTGAATGCTCTCCAACCCTACACTACAGGATTGTTCTTCATGTTGCAATGTGTAATATTCATAACAATAATATATATTATCATTGACGAATTTTTTCTTTTGAATTTTATACGTCGATCTCTTAAAATACTTGAGAGAGGCTTGAGATTGACTTTCGGACATGGATGAAGTTTTTTTTGATAACCCAAAAGAGTGACGTTTATTTATGCAATATTGGTCTCTCTGTCCGGTACAAATATTATTTTTTCTCAGCCCAACTCTTTATACTTTTTAAGCACACAATTGGTTATATAATCCAGTCCCCTACATAATATAAAAAGGAATACGAATTTGCTAAGGATCGAAACCACGCCCATGTCACATGCTGAATTTTCTCTATCAATGATGTCATTGTCCAAATATTTTGCAATTCTAGCTCCCGATATGGACCAAGTGTTGCCACACCATATAGCTTTCCGTGCCTCCAATTTAATCCCTGTCGATTTTGAGCTAATGAATTGCTAATGGTTGTCCACAGATTGCTGCTGCCAAGACGAGAGAAAAACAGACGGCTTGCTGCTTCAGTATCCCTTGTGCCAAGAGGGCATGTCGAAGCGCCCGTATCCCAGCGGCCACGGCTCCAGACACTGAGGGCTTGCCCAGTGAGGTCTAGGGTTCGAATCTGGTTGGTGACATATCTGGCTTCGACACCTCTAGATTAGTCGGAGGGCCCAGGTCTGGGGTTCGAATCTGGCTGGTGACATATCTGGCTTCGACCAGAGGCGGAGCTAGGGGACAAGGGGCCTTGGTCCCCCAAAATTTAAAAAAAAATTAATTTGCATGCAAAAATTTTTAATTTTCCAGTTAGGTCTCCTTTATATATAAACTTTGTTTTGAATATAACACTCTTAATATCTAGATTAGTTGGTTGTCGGGCATGTTTTTCTCCCACGTTGAGATCATTGGATCGAATCTTGGAAGATGCATTTTTTAACCTATTTCTTATTTTTTTTGAAATGAAAAGAAAAAAACAACCTTTTCTACTGGATCCGAACCAGTGGCATGTAAAGAAGATTCCAACATATTGTCACAAGCTGTAATCCATTTTAATTTATAAGACTTTTATATATAATTCAATTTCAACTGTTACTGAATATTTTATTTGTTTTCATTCTTTAATTTAATTATTTTTAATATTTTACTGCATTATTATAGAAACAAATACTAAACATTTAAAGAAGCTATGTGTCTTTATATCAAATGATCTTAGTAACTTCGAAATATACGTACCTGGTCGGATCAAAATTTGAAACAACAATAATATTAATTATATATTTATTTTTTTATTGATTTATTCGATTTTTTTATTATTCTAGTTTATACCGCAATATCTGAACGTGTATACTCAATCAAACCATATTCAACCCAAATCGACCCACTCTGTTCAGATCAAAAAAATTTGGCCCCCCCCTCGCCAAATTTTCTGGCTCCGCCCCTGTCAGTTGGGGCATGCATATATTGGCTGACGGAATTCACTGCATAAGTCAAGTCGGGGCGAGTAATAGTAAGATACTGTAGAGCGCCGACGAGAGATCGATACATGGTCGGGTCAGTGAGAGGTTCACCATCTGATGATAGATATTGAGAGACAACCATAGGTGTGCTGACGGGCTTACTGACTAAGAGCTGTGCACGAGCTAGAATATCACGAGCATATTTTTAATTGACTGAGCAAGAGACCATCCTCTGTAGGAGTTGCTTCAGTCCCAAGAAAATAGGTGAGGGAACCCAGATCCTTGAGAGCAAACTCAGCATGTAAAGTAGTAATAAAGCGATCAAGAAGAGAGGTACTGCTACCTGTTACAATGATATCATCCACATAGAGCAGTAGATAAATAACATCAATATCATGTGTAAAAATAAAAAGCGGGGGATCAACACGGCTACAAACAAATCCAAGAGTGCCAAGAAAGGCACTAAAGCGGTCAAACCAGGCTCGAGGAGCTTTTTTGAGGCCATAGAGAGCTTTTTTGAGGTGACAAACATGATCAGGGTACAAAGGATTTATATAGCCAAGAGGTTGTTCCATGTATACATCTTCGGATATGTATCCATTGAGAAAGGCATTCTTGATATCCAGCTAACGAAGCGACCGTCCACGAGAAATAGCAATAGAGATAACGGTGCGAACAGTTGTAGCTTTAACGACTGGACTAAATCTATCCAAGAAGTCAAGGCTAGGTACTTGGGTGAAACCAAGAGCAACTAGACGGGCTTTGAGACGTTCAACAGATCCATCCGGAAGATACTTGGTTCAAAAAATCCACTTTGATCCAACAATGTTGATACCAGCCGGACGAGGAACAAGATCCCATGTCTGATTTTTTTAAGAGCAATAATTTCTCCATCCATGGCTGCAATCCAAGCAGGATTCTTGGCTGAAGACCTAAACCCACGAGGCTCAGTAGAGGCGAGAAGAGCTGAGAGAAACCCAGTAGGAACCATATCGTTAACAATGCGAGGACGAAATACTCCAGCCTTGGAGCGAGTGATCATAGCGTGCGAACTGGTTATGGATAGTGGTGCAACAGGTAGTTTGGAGAGAGGATCAAGAGAAGTAATAGTGGGATCAGAGTCTGCTCGAGAGATATTTGTTTCAGGAGAGTAGAATTTGTTTCTAAAGAGGGTGGTGATGAAGAAGATGAAAGATTATTTTGATTAGACAATGAAGGAAGAGATGACACTGGACATATAGAGCAAGGAGTGATGGTATCTGTGGTTGGGATTGGAGAGAGGGGAGCTGAGTGAGGAGTATGAGTACTGGAAGGGTCAAGGAAGAAGGAAATATCTATGTTAGCAAGGTCAGGAAGAGGCATAATATTGTAAAATAGAAAGCATGCTTCATCAAAATTGGCATGCCTAGTGATATAGGTACGAGATGTGGTGAGATCAAGGCACCTGAATCCTTTATGCGAGGTGTTGTAGCCCATGAAGACACATGGAAGGCTTCTAGGAGAGAATTTATTTGTAGCGTAATCACGTAGACAAGGAAAAACTCGACAGCCAAATGTGTGAAAGTGAGCATAATTAGGAGTACAACCGGTTGATTGTGTAGGCTGTTGTACTGAACTGGGTGGAAACGGCAGCGGTGTGGTTGGAGTAACTGTTGGAAAGGAAATGGACGCATGTGGTCTTGATGGGATGGTAACAGTGAAGGCAACAACCAGTGGAGTAGATACAGTTCTGTGATACAGCGCCTGAAACGTTTCTTCGCTAGCAACAATTTCACGAATGGATGGGAGCAGAACTTGGGATAGTTGTGACCCGACAAACACTGCGAAATCTGGTCCAAGGCCTTGGATGAACCAGTGAATTTGGTCAAGTGAAGAAACTGGTTGTCCCAGTGCAGCAAGATGGTCGCACAAATTCAGAAATTGTCGAACGAATTCTCTAATTTTGAGACTGTGCTTTTGTAGTTGTTGCAATTCGTCTCGCAAGGCCAATTCAGTGGAAGGACCCGAGTGTGAATATTCTTCTTCCAATTTCTTCCAGACACCCTAGGCAGAAATACATTTGTTGATCACCACTCCGTGTGCCTCCTCAGTTAGTGATGAGATCAGAAGAGAATAAAGTCGATCATCATTATCGTGCCAAGTTGTATACGCATGATTTACTTTCAATGGATCTGTTGGATCCTCAGCAGGTGGTTCAGGAGATGAGCCATCTATGTATCCAGTGAGGCCATGGTGCTTGAAGAGATGGTAAACTTGGTTACGCCAATATAGATAGTTGGCTGACGAAAGTTTGGTAGTAACAAGATGTGCGAATTCAGTATAGGATAGAGTAATATTTGGTAGATTTTGAGGAACTTGTGGTGCCATGACTGTGGGAAGGAATGAGAAGGAAAGGATTTTATGGACAAGAGCAGATTAATATAGAGAGTGAGGAGAATGAAGATTAGGATTTGAGTGATGTGATAGAATTGGGATTGTATGCAGAGAACAGAATTATAACAAGTGAGGCAGATTGTATAGGCGGAAGCTGGAAGAAATACAAAGAAAAACAGGGATCATGAAAGGCTTTGAAACCTTTGAGTAGGCTCTGATACCATGTGGAGGTGCAAAAAAATTGATGCACGTTTTTTTTTTTGCAAATTTGCAGAATGCTAATGGATTTGCAGAATGCTCAACGTTGAGTTTTTGCTGATAATTTGAATACTTGCTGAATAAAGGATAGAAAGGAAATAAAGAGCTAATGGAGTAAGTGTATTTTTATTGATGATTTTTGCTTGATTGTATAGTCATACATGTCTATTCTTTTATAGACATTACAAGAGTATCAAAAATGGTAATCTGCTGAAATTATGCTAATTTACTTGATTTGATTGCTTGGTTTAATTCTTCCTGCTGAAATTTGTCCTTTTTGAGAGTTCTCATTGTCAACACCCCCACCCCACCCCCACCCCCGGCAAGCTGAGCATGAGATTGAGTACCACGTGAAGCTTGGACCGTAGAAATGTAAAGACTTCACGAGAAAGGCTCTTCGTAAACAAATCTACAATCTGAAGCTCTGAAGGAATGAACTGTGTAGTAAGAGCACGAGCGCTCACTTGCTCGCGAATAAAGTGATAATCAATATCTACATGTTTGGCTCGTTTGTGAACAATTGGATTAGTGCTTAGGAAGGTAGCACTTTTATTGTCATAGAGGAGCACCGAAAGATGAGTCAGAGTAACCCCAAGATCCTGAAGTAAGTGTCGAAGCCAGAGAACCTCAGTGACAGTGGTGGCAAGAGCATGATACTCTGACTCGGAGCTAGAGCGAGAGACAGTAGGTTGCTTCTTTGCGCTCCAGGAAACTAAATTACTACCAAGAAATATTGCATATCCGGAGGTAGATCGACGGGTATCAGGACATCCAGCCCAGTCAGCATCAGAATAGGCAATAATGGAGCCGGAATCCAAGGTTGTAGTAAAACGAAGACCCATACTGATAGTACCACAAACATAACGAAGAATACGTTTGACAGCCTGAAGATGGAGCTCAGTTGGGGCATGCATATATTGGCTGACGGAATTCATTGCATAAGTCAAGTCGGGGCGAGTAATAGTAAGATACTGTAGAGCGTTGACGAGAGATCGATACATGGTCGGATCAGTGAGAGGTTCACCATCAGCATTATCCAACGGAGGAAGAACTGGTCCAAAGAATCGAGAGGACAACTTCAAATTTTGTCTAAATTGCACCGAGTGTTGGCGATATGGCTGCAATTTGAGGAAGACCTGGTCCCCTTTGTTGTAATGTCTCTCTACTCTGTGCTTGTCTGCATTGGTTATAATTTTGTTCCTCACCATGGATAGATTCTCCTTCAGTAATGTTTGCATAAACTCGCGGGGATGAAAGAGGTCAGCAATGGTGCTACCTGAGTCCAGGGATATGGCAAGTACGGCTGTATTTGGTAGCCGGTTTATGGGCGGATTAAGTCGGATAACCTGGGGTTATCCGAGTTTGCCAAGTGTTTGATACACACGCACAAGTAATCTCCGGGCCCGACAGATTGCGTCTTGGCCTGGGACAGCAGGCTATTTTCTCACCTTTTTTTGTCCGCTGAAATTGGGCCGGATTTCATAACCCCTCGTTTACCCACCATGCTAAACTTACCAAAATACCCCTACTTAACAAATAACTAGTAATTGCCCGTGCCCTCAGGGCACGAGATCAAATCTTTCCCAGAAATCCATTCGGGAATCAAAATTTCAGAACGAATTG
>JAOWBN010013631.1:0-10889 GCA_028565015.1 Pinguicula moranensis
GACCCTCCCCGCCCCCGGAGTTACCCCTACCTACTCTACCCTATTTTATTCATCCAAAAAAATATATTTTTTAAAATTTTAATTGTATTTTGGTTATTTTATTGAATTTTTTAATTAAATTTTTTTATGGTTTCCAAAAAATTCGGCTAGGGGGCTCTCGCCCCCGAACCCCCAGGCAAGGGGCTGGTCTTCTATTTTATTTTTGGGCTGGTTTCCTTCTTCTTGGTGATGTTTGCAGATATTGGTATACCACTTACTCCCTCCGCCCTTAGTCAATTTCTGAAAAGAATTCTACTGCATTTTTTGTCGGCTTCTGATCTTCCAAATGATATCTTTTGGGTGGGGGATTTTTATACTTTTTTCAAGATATATGCTTTTCGTTGTGTCTTCGTTTGCTGGAATTTCATAAATTTGGTCTCACAAGATCCTTGTATCTGGATGACACTTGTCTTTGCTCGAAGATTCACTTCACAATATCTCCCTTTAATTATCCATCTCATCATGCCTAGTTAAAACCTTACTATAAAAAAATTCTGTGGGAAAAAATCTTAATAAAGAAAAAAGAGTACATATTCTCGTCAGGCGCCCTGATGGGAGGGAAAATCCCGATCCACAAGAAGAAAAGGGAATTGCTCCTCTAAAAAAATCCCAAAATGTGGGACCCACTAGATAAATAAAAAGGAAAGAAGATTCACATTTCACGTGAAGTGTAAAAAGGAAGATGTGAAGAGTTGTCATGAAGACCAGCCACCACCTCATCCCACCAATTAGCTTCCGCCACGTCAGGCCCTACATGTGATAAGTAAATGTTCATGTCATCCCTCCAGTCAAATGCTGCCACATTGGATCAATGCATTTGCCTTCAAAACCTATAAATACCCCCACACGAGAGAAGGGAGAGGGGAAACAATCCGTAGAGAAAAAGAGGAAAGAGTAGGGGAAAAAAGGTCCGAACAGGAAGAAAAAGAAGGGTCTGAACAGAGAGAAAAAATAAGAGAAAGAGAAAGGAGGAATAAAAAGAGAAATAGAGAAAAAGGAAAAGGAAAAGAAAAGAAATATTGGATAGAAAAGAACTACTGATATAGTTTGTTCTATAATCTTGTGAAGAATATATGATACAATTTTTTCTTGAAAGAAAAATTCTCCTCGATATTACTCTTTATTCCAGTATTTCTTTGTTAATAAATAGTTCCGGAATTTAATTGAATTTCAGTTCGGGGTGAAAAATAGCCCCATCGAGCAGCCCCGTACATCAAAATTCCTTTATTTTCTGAATTATTTAAATAAATATTCTCCACATAATTTTTTTACTATTACGTGTTGTTTGGTGAATCGATAATCCAACAAGTACAAATTCGACCGTAACAAATTTTTTTTTGGCGCCATCTATGGTGTAATGCTTGCGTAATTCAACAATCAACAAACTTTGGATTATGACAATTATCCAAGCAACCAGCTACATGAAAATGTAGAAAGAGTATATGCAATAGCATATTACCTTTTAGTGCCATACTTATGATACGTTCGAACAGATCAGAGAGAATATCATGTGAGAAGAGAAAATCAAATCTCCACAGCCATAAAGCACCCCCGAGGAACTACACCATAATTGAGAGAAAATATATGAGCACTAGTCTCAAAAGCCATTTTACAAATTGAACAGTTGATGTAGGGAATTTTCGGCCAACGAAGAAAATGCTTATGGGCCCTTCCACGTTGCGAATTGTAATAATTGAGCAATCCATGAAAGTTTGGGTCAATGGATTTCAATCTTTCTACCCGAAAATCACAAATGTGTGCACCAAACACGTTAGTGACTATTAAAATACCAAAATATATTAGTTATCAACCGACAATTGGTCTACCAAACTATAAAAAACAACAACTTTACCCAGTATATTCTCAACTATGTTGGGGTTTGGGGGGTTTGATGTACGCGGCCTTACCCTTGTAATTATACAAAGAGACCGTTTCCGTTTTGCGACCCATGCGGGTATCGATCCCTGGACTTCATAGTTATGAGGTTTAGTTGCTCACCACTTGAGCCACCAGGACTTGATTGGTCTACCAAACTATCCTTTACAATATACTAATGTGGATCTGGTCCCACATAGATTATTTACTTATTCTGGGCTAGTTATATAAAATAGGCTCTTAACTAGAAAAAGAGCCCGTAGCGACAAAATATAGTGTTTGTGTTATGAAATAATTAAGTAAATGGTTAGAGTAAGATGAGAATTGTAAAGAATCAAGATTCTACACAAGAATTTTGTCTCAAAACTCCTAAATTCTTCTTCTCTACAAACTTCTTCAAAATTTTTCTCTCCTTTCTATTATCTTTTCTCTAGAAATTTATACAAACATAATGAACCTATTTATAGCCAAAAACAAGATCTATAATTCATGGATCCAAGGTACCTATTTAATGTAAAAAACAAGATCCATAATTCATGGATCTAAGCTACTTATTTAATGGATATTCATAATTCCATAATAATCTTATTGTATTGCAGCCCGCTTGCATATATAACAAAAGTCAAAAGCTCATTCATGTCTCCCAATTTCAAATTAAAATATAATGCTTAGTCATGAAAATTCTCTAGTTTTGGTCTATCATATATTCATATCCAAGTGTGAAATCTAAATCCGAATTGTATTGTAATGTTTTTGAATTTTCTAATCTCATCCCAATGGATGTTCATTAGCGTGGAATGTGACTTTTCCTCTGCATTTATTATGCCGGTACTGGTTGTTCTAGTTACCGTGTGTGCCGAATTCAGAGGCGAATTTAGGAGTGCGAGGGCCTTGGCTCCTCCAAATTTTTTTAGTTCCTTTAAATATATTTGGGCCTAAAAAATTTAAATATGTTAAAAAAAAATTTTTAATGAGTTTGGATCAAATTTTAATACTATTTCATTCAAAAAATATATTATTTTAAAAAAAATTAAATATGCTTGTACAAAATATTATTTACCTCACAACAAACTTTGGCAGTCATACTAAAAATTTAATCTTCGAAAAAAAAAATTGGGCCCCATATGCTTGTACAAAATATTATTTACCTCCCAACAAACTTTGACCGTCATACTAAAAATTTAATCCTCGAAAAAAAAAATTGGGCCCCTTCTAAATTTTTTCTGGCCCAATTTGCATGTGAACAAATTCCATGACTTGGATAAAATTGGTTGACGCGGGGAATCTTTTTCATGAACGGATGAAATTCGGGTCATTGGGCTTACATGGATTTCTCGACGAACTACAAGAGTCCATGATGCAATTGAAAAATCTGTAGTGATGATGGGAACTTAGTCCCTGTTTTGCGCAGCCTTCTTAAAATTATAAGTGGATTATAAGCACCTTTTTTAAAAAAATAACTCATCAATCTCGCAGTTCGAGGTTCTTAAAAGCCAATTATAATTTTAAGAAGGCTGCGCAAAACGGGTTCAACAAAGACTGATTCTGGATCCTATATCAAATCCATAATGTACACTATGGAAGATCAAGAAGACACCAAAATGTGATGTTTTTATGCCCTGTGTCGCATCATACATGTACAAGTATATATAGGGTACATTTGGTACCGAGTATTCATGCCGATTAAATGTGATAACTAAGGGTTATCTAGCTTCGCCCCTTGTTTGGTACACACGTAGTAGTTATCCCCTAACTCGACAGATTTTGATGCGGCCTAGGATAACATGGTGTCAACTCCGAAAAATGTCCCTCCAAAAATGGGTGAATTTCGTTATCTCGCCAGTATCCCCTATGAAGTTACCTTAATACCCCTATACTTCCAACATATTACAACATTTTTTTGATAAGTAACATATTACAACATTACCTTGTATAAATAACATCGGCCTCCCTTATCCACTAGGATTTTCTCTTAGTTTAAACACAAATGATTTCAGGAACGATTGCTTCATCCGTTGCGGCGATTTCTTCCTGGCGACAGAATTCCGACCAGTCCCCTACATCCAACATCTATGTAATTGAATCCCATCTATTTTTTCCCTTCAATTTTGTGTTTAACATACAATTACATGTTTGATGTTGTTCTTCGATTAGGGTTATTGCTCAAAGGTTGGAAGGCGGGATAAGGATGGAAGCGGGGAACTCACTATAAAGCTACTGCTGAGGTAAGATCCTTGGTGGAAAGGAGCATCATTACGGAAAAGAACGTTGAAAACAAGATGCAAAGTTGGGGTAAGCAATACTGCTTATTAAATAAATTTACGAAACTGAGTGGGGTGGCAATAGATCAAGAGATGCATGCTATAATTATGGATTCTGAGGATATGTGGGCCGAATACGCAGAGGTACATTCAATGATGTTTATTTAGGTGTATGTAGTTCATCTATCTACAGTTTTGTGTAACCATGCATTCTTTGTTTTGATAACGCACAGGTGAACAGGAAGTATATTGCTCTAAGAGGCAAAACATTCCCGTACTATGATTTCGGGTGTGAGTTGTTTGGCTAGTACCGTGCTACAGGATTAGGGGCTAGAGACCACGTTATGGTAGAAAGAGAACGTACTCCAACACCAACAATGTAGAAATCCAAGAATTCTTTGTGCTAATTTTTTTGAATTGTATTGAGGCCACACAGCCGTATATGTAAGTGTTTACAGCAAACCCTAATGCAACTACAACTACTTACATTACTTTCACATTGACTAAATTACCCTTGATACTAATTTACACAATATAAATATAAATATTGTAACATCTCTCCTCAAGCTGGAGCATGAAGGTCGAGAATTCCAAGCTTGCTGAGAAACTGGCGAAATTTGTCAGTACTAAGGGCCTTGGTAAAGATGTTAGCTAATTGCCGAGAGGTATGGACATAAGTCGTGTAGATCAACCCGCGCTTTAACTCATCGCGGACAAAGTGGCAATCAAGCTCAATATACTTTGTTCGTTTATGAAAAATGGGGTTGGCAGCAATGTGCATAGCGGCCTGACTATCACAAGAAATACGCATAGGAAGCTTGCAAATGCAATAACCCGTAGCCATGTCAGTTCACAAATAGTAGCTGCTAGCGCACGATACTCTGCTTCAGCAAATGAACGTGAGACAATAACCTGCTTCTTCATCTTCCAAGAGATAGGGGACGACCCTAAGAAGACAATGTAACCACTAACAGACCGACGAGTGATTGGACAACTAGCCCAATCAGACTTACATTACGCAGTGAGCTTCAATGAGGGCGACGCACGTAACAAAATTCCTTGTCCGGGATTGCCTTTTAGATATTTGACAACTCGCAAGGCAGCGTTTCATTGCCCTTGCGTAGGTTTCTACATAAATTGAGCCAACACATGTACAACATAACTCAAATTTGTGCGCATGGTGCATTACACGACAATTCAGAATGGGATGCCGCGGATGCTCCTGTATGTGACAGGCAGGTTGACAGTGCTGACTCTTCAATCGACGAACCCGATGCCAAAGATACCGAACCCCCATCACAAGAGTCATTGCGTGACTCACAAGTACCTCCAGATCCCTCCTCGGCTTAGTACCGAAATAGGTTGGAGCAAGAGACAAAAATGAAAACTTGTCAACCATCGTGCTTGTTTGAGTAGCGTATGGAAATTGGGCTTCAATGAACACTACATCTCGAGAGATAACCAGCTCATTAGTCTCCAAGTCAAGAGCACGCCACCCTTTTCTTTCCATGCAGATACCCAAGGAAAACACATTTGCGACTTTGAGATGCAAATTTATCCCATATTCGGGATTGCAAATGTACATAACATAGACAACCTAACACGCGCAACAAGGCATAGTCATGGCACCAACCATGCAGCAATTCATATGGCGATTTGTTCTTGAGAATGGAACTAGGAGTACGATTGATCAAGAATTCAGCCGTGACTACACACTCTCCCCAATACCGAATATGAGAATATGCGCCTTAAATCTGAGTAATCTAGCAACATTAAGAATGTGTCAATGTTTTCGTTCGACACGACCATTTTGTTGGGGAGTGTTGACCATAGAGGTTTGATGCACTATCCCTTCAATTGCAAAATAGCAATTAAGACCAACAAATTCACCTCCATTATCGCTCTGCATAATCTTAACTCGTTTGCCAAACTGGCGCAAGATCATAGCACAAAAGTTGCGAAACAAACTCCCAACTTCTGATTTTGTAATTATAAGATAGATCCAAACTGCTTGTGAAAAATCATCAACAATAGTAGGACAATAACTTGCACCAGTTGTAGATTTAACACGATACGGTCCCCAAATGTCACAATGTATCAACTAAAAATAATCAATAGCTCTACTAGAACTGGTTGAAAAACAGTCACGAGGATGTTTAGCTTTAAAACAAGCATCACATTTATTCAGTTCAACTAAACTAAAAGTGCCAGAAACAAACTTTAGTACGCCACTTGATGGATGCACAAGCCTTTGATGCCAGATGTCACTGTGAATCACGGCCGAAGCTTGAGTTGCTTTTAATCCTTTCAAGTAGTAAGCCCCATCACGCTGTGTCCCCGCTCCAATAACAATCCTCATAGGCAGGTCCTGAATGACACAAAATTCATGAGTAAATGAGGCAAGACAACGTAATTCTTTAGTGAGTTGAGAAACTGAAACAAGAGAACATTTCATAGAGGGAACTAGGAGCACATCATAAACATGAATATTGTATCTTAATTTTGCCACTCCCTTCTTTTCGGCTATAGTGCATTCCCCATTGGGTATGCTGATTGTAACGGGATGCGTGGATTGCAAGGAATGCAACTGAAAATGAGATCCAATCATGTGCTGAGAGGCCCCTGTATCAAGAAGCCATTCTTGCATCTTACCAGTCAATTTATCACCAAAACCTCCAGGACGATGTGCATTTGCAGCTTCAAACATAGCTATTCACTGTTCAGGTGTAAGATCAGGAAAAAGACAGTTGTTCACTGTTCAGGTGTAAGATCAGGAAAAAGACAGCTGCGATCCAGGGACGGAGGTTGGCTGTTCCGCAGAAACATTGACTTGCTGACCGTTCGGGCCATTGCCCTGTCCACGAGCAACTTCTTGGCTAGAACTCCCACAGCCATAGCCCCTACCACGACGACCACAATCGAATTTCTTGCCACGACCCCAATTTTCGGGATACCCATTCAGCTCGTAGCAATTTTTGATGGTATGGTCACTGCGCTTACAAAGATCACACGTGTTGTCTTCATTCTCGCTACGACGAGTTTGAATTGCAAAGACCGCAACATCATTCTTATTCTCTTGGCCTCACGCAATGGCTTGCAGAGTTTCTTCTTGCATAGTCATTGAATAAGCTCTCATTAAAGTAGGTGGTGGTTCCAAAGATAAAATTTGAGATTTGAGGGTGCCATAGTGATCATCCAATCCCATCAGAAACTGATGAAGTTTCTCAGCGTCATGATGTTGCTGAGCTTTTTCTGTAACCTTGCATCCACAACCTTCAGTTGAGCACACGAAAAGTGGCGATTTCATCCCACAAAGGCGTTAGACAACCAAAGTACAGGGCAAGATCATCGCCTTGTTGTTTACACTCATGAAGTGCAGTCTTGAGTTTGTATAAACGAGCACCACTACCCACGGAAAAAAATTCTCGCATATATGTCCACAAAAGTGCAACGTTCTCACGATACGAGATTGTTTTCCTCAGCTTAATGTCGACATTATTAAGAATCCATGATTCCAATAGTGATTGAAGGGTCATCCACTCCTCCAATAGTGATTGAAGGGTCATCCACTCCTCCAAGTCATCTTCACCGGTTGAGCGTGCAACTTTTCCTTCAACATATTTTCACTTGCGCAGGCGCGTAGAGCAACCCTCACTGCGAGAGCCCACTCCTCGTAATTATTTCCATGAAACACCACTAGTGTGCACATTTTCGGGCTGATCACTTGGCAATAGGCCATACAGACTTGCAGGAATCTGAACGGTAGAAACTTTAAGGGTTTTACTGGTTTGTGAGTCTCCTTCGCCCATTGATGTGAAGTTAAGAAGAGATTACACAAATCGAATTCAAAGAAATCGAGAAAACTCTAATACCATGTAGAAATCCAAGAATTCTTTGTGATAATTTTTCTGAATTGTATTAAGGCCACAGGGTTGTATATGTAAGCGCTTACAGCAAACCCTAATGCAACTACATTACTTACACATTGGCAAACTTATCCTTGACACTAATTTACACAATATAAATATAAATATTGTAACAAATCGAGGTCTATGAAATCATTGGTGACTTCGAAGAAGGAATCGATGACTTAACTGATCCCAAGGCAACATGTGTTGATGATAAAGTCTAGTCAGCTGTCGACGGTGAAGCTAGTGTTAGCCTGGAAAAGTGCAAGAAAACACTGCCTACTAGTAATCAAGCCTCAGCTGTAAGGCAGGAGATACCTTCTCCAATGCAGGCACAATATTCCTGAGAGCAGAAAGGATGTCTTCCAAATAGGAGCATATTATGAATGATGAGTCCAAAATACAGAAGACAACCAAGTTAATGAAGCATCTTTAGGAGTACAAAGATCTAAACTTGGAGAATAGGGTACGCCATGTAGATCACCTGATCAGGCATGATGGACAATATTACTAGTCCAATTTAGATGGAGAATGCCGTGCTGAATTTATCTAGTTGTTTTGCCAAGGGAAGCTGAGCTGAACTGATGCATTCTTTGACATGATGAATTACTTGTTAGTTTCTATGTGTAGACTGATTACGTGCGTTTTGTTTGGCTCTATTAAGTAGCTATCTAGGTACTAATCTTTGTAAAAACAAAATGATTTTGATCCAGTTTTTGGCCTTGTGCTGCAACTTAGAACCTTTCATTTGTGTAGTAATTGTGTTGCCTTACTTCTGTTTCATAGGTGTTAGTTGTGATTGTTTAGTTAGTTATGACATCTCCTATTCTATCATTGTTGTTAAGAATTAATAATTGTTTCAAAAGAAAAGAATGAGATTTGTTTGGTACAAATGTCTAATTATTTGGATGAAATAAACTGTGCATTTTATGATCCGTCTTTCACCCCAAGAATCCATACTGCTTGTGAGTAAGGGATTGTGTGAAGATGTAGGTTGAGCTTATAACTCATATTGCTTGTGAGCAGAGGATGAGGTTTGCTATCAGAGATGATGGGAAGACAATGGGTGCAATGCAGTTGTGATCCAATCCATTAAAGAGTAAAGAAGATGATGAAACGAGCTACACCCAATGGTGCATCCTCTACATTTTTGTACAAGTGTATGATTATTTGGTTGTGTTTAATGGTTTTTTTTGTATAACTCTGTCATCATTTGTGGGTTGTATTTTACATTCCAATTTATGATGCATTTGCATATAGAGACGCAGGTCTTCATTCGTTACATAGATATGACAAACTGCAATCTAAGTCCTAAGAAAATCAGAAGATGGAGACATGACAAACTCGAATTTATACACTATAGAAGTTTCATAGAGAACCTGGATTAAACACAACCAAATATGTTCATCATCAAGAAAGCTCAATATCACAAATTTGGAAATGCAGAAGTTCCCACATACATACGCATACATAGATCTACATAAAGTTCAAAATACAATAACTAATACAACATAAATATTAGGTGAAAACATTAAAACCCAATCGCTATGTGAAGTATTCATTGGTGACGCAAGAAGATGAGCTTCTTGCTGCGAAAAGATGGTGGTATACAATGGGATCGGGTT
Organism: Pinguicula moranensis; assembly: GCA_028565015.1. Taxonomy (NCBI): domain Eukaryota; kingdom Viridiplantae; phylum Streptophyta; class Magnoliopsida; order Lamiales; family Lentibulariaceae; genus Pinguicula; species Pinguicula moranensis. The sequence continues at coordinate 9,709 of JAOWBN010013631.1, forward strand.
CCTCTCTGTGAATGATGATGGGAATCTTCTTTCAAGTTGCCAATTTTACGTTTAGTGAATCTATGTGTAGCTTTCATGGTGGCCATAGGGGGGCGTTTGACTTCATACTATAGACCTTCTTTGTATGCACGGACATACATGTGTAACGAGAACCTGGTAGGGGGCTTGACCAGACGACGACTGCAACGGTTGTGGGCGATCAGTGGCAGAGGGTTTTCCATTTGTGCGTCGGAATATCTGGAGATATTCGTCGAGAACACGATTTCAAATCTAGGGATCAATCTAAGGATTTAGGAAATTTATACCTCAATTTTGAGGGCATTTAAGTAAAAGCACAACACTTTAAAATCGTTGAAGGAAAACTCGTCGGTTGTCTTCAGTACCAAACGGTTTCTTTCTTGCACACGTTATCCCATGTGACCATTATCAAATGGGGGGTTAAAATTCTGACCCATCGTATTTCATCAGTTGTTCGCGAAGAGGGTTAAGCTATATGTAGCTACAAAACATAATGGTTAGGATACCAAGAGGGTGTCCTAACCAATCAAGTGCAAAATATTTTTATTTTTTGGGCTTGAAGCCAGGTCATGTGATATTGATGTAATATTTTTGTGTGGTTATAGAGAGTTGTTGAACAAGATATGGACCACATGGTTGTGGCTGAAAGCTAAAAACCATTGAAGTTTTGTTATTACGTGTGGGACTGTACAAGTCAACCACTTGTGTGTATGAGGATTGAGTGAATCCCCAAACTTTGTAAATTTATATATATATATATATAGTATTTTTTGTGGCTGGTATTTTTTTTTTGGCTTTTAACCATGTCCAGATCGTCCTCTGAATTTTTAACACAATTTACTCTATTTCAGTCTCTATCTAATTGAATTTCGATTCCTTTTGAACCAAATCATTCAAGTCATGGCCAACCATATAGTTTTCCACAGAAAAGTTGTATTCCTTGCGGTTTTAACCCCTCTGATTAAAATTCTATCGTGGGTATTGATGTGAAGTAACAATTCCTAGACATGAAACAATCTTGACCATACTTTATGCGGCAACGTATATGTGAAGATATAGAGGATTCGAGATTTCATAATGATACTGAGGGTGCGTTTGGTACCCGGATAGGAGTAATCCGGGTTCGCGGATAACTGTGGGACTAACGCGGATAAGTGCGTTTG
>JAOWBN010013642.1:0-10889 GCA_028565015.1 Pinguicula moranensis
CATTGGCCTCTTCTGTTTGGACTTTTCTTCTCATACGCTGACTTCTTCTCCCTTTAGTTTTCCACATGGCTTCCACTTATATGCTATCATTATTCAAATCATCCATGTTTGTCGGCTTTGCTATAGTACCTCTCTGTTTAAAAAATCCTTGACCACAAGGATTGAATTTAGGATAATGATGGCGGATGAAATCAACATCCTCCCAGGTGGCTTGCTGCGCATTTGATCCTGACCATTGTATAAGAAACTGTGGGATGGGACCATGGCTGCTTGGCTTGTTGTGAGTAGCCCAAACGTGGGTAGGATATATGAGAAATTCTCCTGTGGATTTAACTTGGGGTAACCCAGGCGAGGGGGCCTCTCGTTGTTTCAGTTTCTCCTTGAGGAGTGATACATGGAAGACTGGGTGGATTCTACTCCCTGCTAGCAATGCCAACCTATATGCTACAGTACCGATTTTGTTTAGAATTGTGAAAGGACCGTAGAATTTGGGCGCTAATTTCATGTTCCTCCTGAAGTGAATCGAGCTCTGCCTGTAAAGATGTAATTTCAAGTATACCTGATCACCAACCTTGTACTGTCTTTCCACCCTGTTTCTATCTGCATTCATTTTCATCCTCTGTTGAGCCATCAAGAGGTTCTCTTTCAAGATATCTTGGAGGCTACTTCGCTGTATGAAGAAATCCTGGACCGAGCTCATGGCTGAATTTGGCATAATAGGAGTTGGAATATGTGGAGCTTCATATCCATATAATGCCTTGAAAGGGCTCATGCGTATGCTGGAATGAAAATGAGGTATTATACCAAAATTCCGCTAATGGTAGCCATTGGTTCCAAGATCGTGGCTTGTTGGAACACATGCATCTGAGATAAGTTTCCAAGCATCTGTTAACACGTTCGGTTTGGCCGTCTAATTGTGGGTGGTAGGATGAGCTCATTGCTAGCTGGACACCCGCAGATTTCATCAATTCCTTCCATAAGTTACTGGTGAACACCCTATCTCTGTCAGACACTATCTGTTTAGGCACCCCATGTAACTTATAAACATGATCCATGAACACTTTTTCCACAATTTCAGTACTAAAAGGATGAGATAACGCCAGAAAGTGGGAATACTTTGTGAATCTATCAACTATGACCATGATCACGTTTTTACCATCGGATTTGGGAAGTCCCTCTATGAAATCAATATTTATGCTTACCCACGGAGAAACTGGAATTTCCAGAGGTTGTAAGAGGCATGCGTGTGCAGTGGAGTCCGGTTTACACTTAACACAGGTTTCGCAACTCCCAATCCAGTGTTCAACATCTCTTCTTAACCCTGTCCACGTGAAGTAAAGTCTGATTTTGTTGACAGTTACCTGGATTCCTGAATGACCACCAATGGGAGAGTCGTGGAGGGTGGTGATAATCTTTTGGCGTACATTCACTTTTGCCAACACAGATTCTGCCTGCCTTACGCAGCAGACCTCCCTGCAGCTGATAGTCTGGATACATGCTACTATCAATGGACTTTGAGGTGATGATTTCGGTCAGTTGTTCATCCCCCATATAACTGTCCAGAACTTCAGTGATCCAGTCTGCCCTGTGGGATGTAAGTGCAAGACAAGTACTTTGTATTTCTGGTCCATACCTTGAGAGAGCATCAGCCACTTTGTTTTCAGAACCTTTCTTGTACCGAACTGTGTAGTCCATTCCCAAGAGTTTGGACGTCATTCTCTGCTGCAGCATTGTGTTGAGTCTTTGTTCTAACAAATGTTTTAAGGCCTGTTGATCGGTCTTTATGAAGAATGGCTTGCCTTGGAGATAGTCATTCCATTTCTTCACTGCTAGAACAACTGCCAAAAGCTCCTTTTCATAAGTTGAGAGGCTTAGCTATTTCTGACCTAGAGCTTGGCTGAAAAATGCTATGGGACGTCCGCCTTGTGCCAGAACCGCTCCAATTCCAGTACTGCTAGCATCTGTCTCAATGATGAATGGTTGATGAAAATCAGGTAATGTGAGGACAGGTGTTGTGATCATAGCTTGCTTCAGCAACTCTAAGGCTCGGTCTGCATCAGGCCCCCAATGAAACACATCCTTCTTGAGTAGGTTGATGAGTGGTTTACTAATGGATCCATAGTTTTTTATAAACTTTCTGTAGTAACCAGTGAGGCCAAGAAAACCTCTCAATGACTTCAGGTTGGTGGGAGTAGGCCATTCAGTCATAGCACGGACCTTTTCCGGATCAGTGGCCACACCTTGTTGTGTAATAATGTGGCCTAAGTAATCGATGGAACTTTGGCCAAAGGAACACTTAGATCTCTTGGTGTATAACCGGTGTTGCTGCATGGTTAATAACACTGCCTCCAAATGTTGCAAATGATCCTCCCAATTGTTGCTATACACAAGTATATCATCAAAAAAAACCAGAACAAATTTTCTGAGGAAGGCAGAAAAAACCTGATTCATAAGTGATTGAAAGGTCGTTGGTGCATTGCAAAGGCCGAAGGGCATTACCAGGAATTCGAATTGCCCGTGGTGGGTAACGAAGCTATTCTTGTAAATGTCCCCATCTTGCATTCGAATTTGAAAGTAGCCTGACCGAAGGTCAAGCTTACTGAACACCTTTGATCCGTGTAGTTCATCAAGTAATTCGTCGATGATTGGTATCGGAAATTTGCTCTTCACTGTAAGGCTGTTGAGGTGCCTATAATCCACGCACAAACGCCACCCCCCCATCTTTCTTTTTGACTAACAACACCGGAGAAGCAAATGAGCTATGGTTGCGTCTAATAAGGCCAGTTTTCAGTAGTTCTCCAATGATTTTCTCAATTTCATCTTTCTGAAAGTGTGGAGTGCGATAAGGGATTTGTTTCCGTGGTGTGGCCCCTGGAATCAGTGTGATACTATGTTCAACTCCACGAACCGGAGGCAGGGCAGTAGGTTCCGAAAAGATATCAGCATAATGTTGCAGCAACTGAGATAGGCTACTGTCAGCTGATGTAGTGTTCTGATAATTGTTGATCTTTCCTTCAGAATTCACCTGTAATGTGACATTGTCTACTTGTTTGCTTTCCATGTTCAGGATCTCTGCAGTAATGCTGATTTCATCTTCAGCACATTGAGTAGCAAAGATTTGGCCCATTAAAGCTATAGAACCTCCAGAAATCAGTTTGGACATATGTTCTGCAGTAATAACTTTCAGCTCCTCGGCATTTCTGATGGCCTGAATGGGCATCTGTTGACCCTCATAATTCAATGTAACAGTCATGTGATCGTAGTCATACAATACCTTCCCATATCGTTTCAACCAATTGCCCCCAAGATCAAATCGTAACTGTGTAATGGAAAAGTTCTAGGAGTACAAGAAAATTTTGTACCTTCCATAAACCATTCAAAATTTGGGCAGTGAACATTACTTGTTTGTCTTACTCCATCAGCTACTTCAATCCTCATAGAGTGGGTATACTCTAGATTGCAACACAATCTTTTGGCAAACTTCTGATCAAGGAAACAGTGGGAGCTACCTTCATCCATCAAAAATATATAGAGGCTCTCCTTTGTGGTATGTAACAACTCTCCCAGGCACAGTACCAGACGGATGGGGAGTAAAGAAGAAACGTGGCAAAATGAAAGACAGACAGAAGAAGAGGAAAACTGTTTCAGTACCTGAGCCAGATGATGAAGAATGAAAGTTGAAGAAGTTGAAGAATTTATTTCAGTTAATTGTCATTTCAATTATAGAGTCGCGTTTATCATTATTGTAAGTCTGTTTTGTTATTTTCGTAGTCAGAGAATCGCAGCAGTTATCATTGAGTCGTGAGTCTCTTATCAGTTGTTAGTCGTGTCTGTTCCATGACTTAGTCATGGTACTTGGATTTATTCTTGAGTGGTTAGAAAGAGTGGGAGCAGTAGTGGGAAAATGGGTATTAGATTTCTCTATTTAATACCCAATTGTAAGAAGAACGAGATATGAAATGAGATAAGCTACTTCTTCTTCCTGAATTCCTTTCCTCTGTTTCCTTTCCAGTAAGTTTTCCTTAAAGTCTTCCCGCTTTAATTGTAACAACCATTAGATTGTTACAAGTGGTATCAGAGCCATACGGTCCACCCACCACCAGCTACTATGACAAGAAATGTGCATCCTCAAATTGCTGCCCCACCGTCCGATAAAAATCACCACCCATCGCCCGAAAAAACCCAGTCTGCCGATGCTTCACACGGCAAACGCCCAGACATTTCCTCTAGCCATGGATCCCCGCAATAATTTCAAACACGTGATATCCCTCCAGCACTGTCTGACAAAATTTCTGAAACATTACAGTCCTCCCTATCACTCCAGGATGCTGCCAATCAAAAGAAATTTGACGAGATGCACTTGCAAATGAGGTCCTTTCAGCAGGAAATTCTTAAACTCCTCTAGCCCATGAGTAATCGATCGTTTGTGCCGGAACCAAATCCATCCGTACTCGCCGAGCCCTCGCAGCGAGCTCCACCTCACTTCCAGACGCGGCCTTTTGGTGATGGCTATCAGGGGCGTTTCCCCCATCCATACGGCCATTATCAGGAACCGGACCGTGATGAATATGACCGTGGCTGCCACTCGAAATTGCCTTTCATGGATTTTCCCAAGTTTAATGGTACACATCCTCGTTCCTGGATTGAGCGTAGCAATGCATTTTTTGCTATTTACACAGGGATTTCTTATGCGGAGCGGATAGATTTTGCTCGTGTTCACCTTGAAGGGTCGGCGGACACATGGTTCCGCAGCTTGACTTATTCCAAACCCCAGACTTGGGACGCCTTCACTGCCGCAGTTCTAATTCGTTTTAGTACAGAGAACAAAGGCAATATCTTGGAGACTTTTATGTGCCTTAAACAACAGGACGATGAAACATTACAGGAGGTCCTCGACCGGTTTGATGCTTTGGTCACAGCAGTTCAAATTCAATACCCCCAATTTGATGAGATGTTCTATAAGGAAAAATTTGTGGGCTGCCTCAAGCTTTCTCTCACTGCTGCAATACAAGCACAACACCCTCCAACTCTTATGGCTGCCATTGCGATTGCTCGGGAACAGGAAATAGCAGTCACTGCCTTGCTTTCGCAGCTCAACCGAGGTTCTTCTAAGCCACCCTACCAACCTCACAATGCGCAGTTCATCACCACACCTCCTGCCTTGATGGACAAACCCAAACAGTTAGCTTTGCCTCCACCTCGCCATCGTTTCATTACCGATGCTGAGATGAAAGAAAGGATCGACAAACGGCTCTGTTTCAAATGTGGTGCCCCCTTTGTTCCCGGCCACCAATGCGCCACCAAGGTATATTCTATGAATAGTGAACCCCTCATGGATCAGGGCTCCACTGATTATGACGTCACTGATGACAATGAGGCCGAAGGTACAGCTCATCCACCGGAGGGTATGCTCTCTATTAACGCTCTTTGTGGACAAACTAACCTTACTACTTATCGGGTAAAAGGTTTTCATAAAGGTGAACCTCTCCACATCTTATTTGATGGGGGAAGCTCACATTGTTTTCTGGATGTTAAGTTTTGCCAGAAAATGCGTTGCCAGGTGGAAGCCACTCAACCTATGCAGGTTGAAGTAGCTGATGGAGGTAGACAGATTAGTCAGAGTTATTGTCCAGATTTTTGTTGGTCTATGCAGGGAATGACATTCTCTTGTTCACCACGCACATTTCCTTTGCATAGTTTTGATTTGATCATAGGTGGCGATTGGCTCCGAAAGCATGGACAGATCTTATATGATTATAACACCATGACAATCACTATGTGTCAAGATGGAAATCCTATCCACATCCAAGCTGCGAAAGAGTCTTCAGACCTCCAGATTCTCTCTGTTGCATAGATGACAAAACTCCTTCACAGTGGGTTGGCTGCAGTAGTTGGCCAGGTTTTTTACTTAGATTCAGTGGCTACTGACGCCACCATACAGGCTGACCTATTCACCATTGATTCCTCTACATCAGAATCTCTATTGTTTAATTCACAGGGCAGAGATCTTACTGTCCTTGATACAAAGTCCCCTGCTCCTGCAGATTTTACTGAGCAATTGACTTCATTATTGGCTAGTTATTCCATGGTTTTTCAGGAACCTACTTCTTTGCCACCTAATCGTGGGGTGGAGCACAGTATTTCATTATTACCTGGTGCAACCATCAAACATCAAGCTCCTTACAGGACTCCCCATTACCATAAAGATGAGATTGAAAAAATTGTCAAGGAGCTCCTACTTTTGGGTTTGATACGGCGCAGCCATAGTCCCTTTGCCTCTCCGGTTTTGCTGGTCAAAAAGAAAGATGGGGGGTGGCGAATGTGTGTCGATTACAGACACTTGAACAGCATCACCATCAAAAGTAAGTTCCCAATTCCTATTATTGATGAATTGTTGGATGAACTTCATGGTGCCATATGTTTTAGTAAGCTGGATTTGAGATCTGGTTACTTTCAAATCCGTATGGTGGACAAAGACATTTACAAGAACGGCTTCATCACCCACCACGGTCAGTTCGAATTTTTGGTGATGCCATTTGGTCTTTGTAATGCTCCAGCAACTTTCCAAGGCTTAATGAACCAAGTATTTTCAGATTTCACTAGAAAGTTTGTCTTGGTATTTTTTGATGATATTTTGATCTATAGTAAAAGCTGGGAAGACCATCTCCAACATCTTGGACAAGTTCTATCATTACTGGAACAACATCAGCTTTATGCCAAGACATCAAAATGCTCTTTTGGCCAAACTTCCATTAATTATCTAGGCCATATCATCACTCCAAGTGGTGTTGCTACGGATCCAGAAAAAATTTCTGCAATGGTGAATTGGCCGAGGCCTTCTCATTTGAAATCTTTACGTGGTTTCTTGGGCCTAACAGGTTATTACAGAAAGTTTATCAAAGATTATGGAACCATCAGCAAACCCCTCACAAGGCTACTCAAAAAAGATGCTTTCTGTTGGGATTCTGAAGCTGAACTAGCTTGGCGAAAATTACAGACTGCCATGACCTTAGCTCCTGTGTTGGCCCTACCCAACTTCAACCATCCTCTTACAATAGAGACAGATGCAAGTGACCGTGGAGTTGGCGCCATCCTAACTCAAGGAGGACGTCCCTTGGCTTATTTTAGCCAAGCTCTAGGCCAAAAGCAGCTATCCCTTTCGACTTATGAGAAAGAACTATTGGCTATTGTGTTAGCAGTCAAGAAATGGACGGGTTACCTTCAAGGTCAATCTTTTATCATCAAAACTGATCAACAGGCCATTAAGCACCTTCTGGAACAGCGCTTGCATACCTTGTTACAACATAAGTTAGCCTCAAAGTTATTGGGTTTGGACTACTCTGTCCACTACAGAAAAGGTATCGAAAATCAAGCTGTTGATGCCCTTTCACGTTTTGGCCCTGAAATAACAGCCTCTTGTCATGGCCTAGCTACATATGAGGCAGACTGGATACATGAGGTAGCCACCAGCTACTCAACCGACCCCAGGCTCAAAGGTATAATCCAAGCCAAAACTATTACTCCCACTGCTTATCCTGAATTCAACTTAACCAATGGTCTGCTGCGAAAGAATGGGCGAATCTGCATTGGACATAACATCTCATTGAAGAACAACATCATCAAAGCTCTTCATGATTCACCCGTGGGTGGCCACTCTGGCATCCAAGTAACTCTCTCCCGATGCAAACTCTATTTTACTTGGTCGGGTATGCGAAAAGAGATTGAGGATTGGATTGGAAGTTGTGATGTCTGTGTTAGATGTAAACCAGACAAAACGGCTCATGCTGGCCTTCTTCATCCCTTGGACATTGCCCCCTCACCTTGGTCGATTGTTAGCCTAGACTTCATTGACAGTTTACCTAAGTCTGAAGGCAAAACTGTGGTGTTGGTCGTAGTAGACCGTTTTAGCAAATATGCTCATTTTATTGGTCTCTCCCACCCTTATACAGCAGATTCTATTGCCAAAGTATTCATGGAAAATATTTACAAACTGCATGGCCTTCCTACTCAATTGATTTCTGATCGAGATGCAGTATTTACAAGCTCTTTCTGGCAAGGGATCATGAAACTTGCAGGCGTTCAGCTGGCGACCAGTTCATCTTACCACCCACAATCTGATGAGCAAACGGAGCGGGTTAATAGGTGCCTCGAAAATTACCTTCGTTGTATGTGTTCATTGAAACCTCATTCCTGGTTTAGCTGGTTGTCTTTGGCTGAGTTCTGGTACAATACGTCGTACCATACAAGCATCCGCATGAGCCCTTTTAAGGCTCTCTATGGCTATGAGGCAACACATTTGCCACTTCCAGTGCTTCCAAATCCGGTTGCAGGAACTATAACTGAATTTTTTAAGCACAGGCAGGACCTGCAAGTCCAGCTCCGCCAGAACTTGACACAGGCCCAGCATCGAATGAAGTGGTATGCAGATAAACAACGTATAGAGCGACAGTTTCAGATTGGTGATGAAGTCTATCTCAAACTGCATCCATATCGACAGAATACGGTGCAATTCCGTAAGCACCTCAAGCTGTCACCTCGATTCTATGGTCCATATAAGGTTCTGGAAAAAATAGGTTCTGTGGCTTATCGTCTTGCCTTGCCACCAACATCCAAGATATACCCGATTTTTCACGTATCCCTCCTCAAAGAGAAACTGAAGACACGTGAGTCAGCCACTAATGAACCTCCTCCAGTCCTTGCTGATGGCAGTTTTCTCATTCAACCAGAGAAGATTCTTGATACCAGATTCATTCAAGGTACTAAAGGACCCATCCAGCACATCTTGATCCAGTGGACAGGGTCCACACCTAGCCAAGCCACTTGGGAAGATTTTGATTATATGAAGCAACGATTTCCCAATTTACATCCTTGGGGGCAAGGATTTCAAAATGGAGGGGATATTGTAACAACTCTCCCAGGCACAGTACCAGACGGATGGGGAGTAAAGAAGAAACGTGGCAAAATGAAAGACAGACAGAAGAAGAGGAAAACTGTTTCAGTACCTGAGCCAGATGATGAAGAATGAAAGTTGAAGAAGTTGAAGAATTTATTTCAGTTAATTGTCATTTCAATTATAGAGTCGCGTTTATCATTATTGTAAGTCTGTTTTGTTATTTTCGTAGTCAGAGAATCGCAGCAGTTATCATTGAGTCGTGAGTCTCTTATCAGTTGTTAGTCGTGTCTGTTCCATGACTTAGTCATGGTACTTGGATTTATTCTTGAGTGGTTAGAAAGAGTGGGAGCAGTAGTGGGAAAATGGGTATTAGATTTCTCTATTTAATACCCAATTGTAAGAAGAACGAGATATGAAATGAGATAAGCTACTTCTTCTTCCTGAATTCCTTTCCTCTGTTTCCTTTCCAGTAAGTTTTCCTTAAAGTCTTCCCGCTTTAATTGTAACAACCATTAGATTGTTACATGGTAGCCCTTGATGCGATATGTATTAAGAGTGGCATCACCTGTAATAGCATTAAGAGATAAAGTTCCCTCATCAGTAGGACTGGTAGTGTCATAATCGGTGGTATCTTCCTCAACAGGCTCCATTGAGACCATTTCCTGGGTTTATTCAGCATGGACAGTGAATAATCTGGCAGTACATTTATGTCCAGGAACAAAGGGCCCGCCACATTTGAAACATAATCTTTTGTCAATCCTTTCTCTCATTTCCTCATCAGTTATGAACTTACGTCTGGGCGGTGGGGGAACCGTTTTTGGGCGATCTCCTCTTTGAGGTTGGAACAGAGTTGGGTTACTTGGAGGTTTCATGAAAACCTTGTTTGGTAGACCGGCGTTAACCTGATCAATTAACGCATTCACGGCGAGTTCCTGGTCCTTTCCAATAGCAATAGCCTCCTTGAGAGTTCGAGGTCGTTGGGCTTTGATCGCCGTACGAAGCGATGCATTTAAACAACCTACAAATTTTTCCTTGAAGAACATTTCACAAAGGTCAGGGTAATGGATTCTTACCGAGGATACCAGCACATCAAATCTTCTGAGCAAATCTTGTAGTGATTCATGAACTTGTTGCTTTAAGCACATGAATTCTTCGAGGACATTACCTCCATCATCTGCATCAAATCTTACTAGGACATCAGTAATGAATTGGTCCCAAGAAGTAGCTTTATCATATAACAACCTGCGAAACCAGGCGTCTGCGTCGCCCTCGAAATGCATCCGAGAAAATTCAATACGCTCCCCATATGTGATACCAGTGTATATGGAGAAAAAAACCGAACTCTTCTCAATCCAGGAGCGAGGATTGGACCCATTAAATTTAGGGAAATCGGTGTACGGCATTTTGGCCTTGCGCCCTCGATCATGATCATCTTTGTCATATTCATAAATTGGGTTTAGAACTTGTTGAGCTCTATAAGTCATCCCGTCGAATGGTGGCGGAATTGTTGAGGAGCTGGCCTATTTTGATGGGTGCGCCCCTAACACCGAATTCATATTGTCTACCTTGGTGTCTTTATCAGGGACATTACTTTTCATGTGGAGAAGGAGGTCTTGCTGGAAAATGGCCATAGACTTTTCATTGTTCATCAGAAGAGATTGGATATCATCCCATCGTTTCTGATTTTCTGTAGCAGTTTGGAGTAGCTGTAATTTGACTTCTTCTGCTTGCTTATCAAGTTGAGTTTGCATCATTTCGAACAGTTTGTCTACGGGATCAGTGGTAATTTCTGGTGGGTTTGGAGTTTGATCATTTTGCGGGGTATGGGTAGAGTGGGGGTGAATGTTTCTCGTCATTGTGGGTATAACTGTTTAGTGGGTGGATCTGGTAACCTGGCTCTGATACCACTTGTAACAACCTTGTAGAATTTAAGGTTGGAACTTTCAAGAATTTTGCGGCAGAATAACTGCAGAAGGAATTTGAGGGGATGAGAGAA
>JAOWBN010013653.1:0-10889 GCA_028565015.1 Pinguicula moranensis
CCACTATTGCAAATCTGAAATTTTTCAAACCCGAGTGCTTCGAGTTTGCCTCCGAAACACAATCTATGGAGCCACCCAAACCTACAACTTACTCAACCCATTCCTCACCCAAAGATATGAGTAACTGATGGCTTGTTGATAGTGGTTCTATGGATACAATGACAAATGTGGCTGCCGATATTATCATTCCAACAACACCTACTAAGCAATTTATTCATATGCTAATGGGGGCATCTCTTCGGTTGCTGGCGGCAGGACCGTTGAGATCTCATCAAACATAACACTGAAAAATTGTCTTTATGTCTCGTCCCTCTCCTGCAAGCTTTTATCGGTTAGTCACGTCACTAAGGAATTAAACTACCGAGTCCTTATCTATCCTCATTTTTGTTACTGCGGGATCTCCAGACTCGGGCAATTATTGGGCGTTGCACTGAGAAAGATGGATTGTACTATGTAGATGAGATGATTCAGACCGGTGGTGCACTCAACACTTCTGGATCCACTGATAGACAACATTGGTTATGGCAGTGTCGTCTTGGTCACCCATCTGCTAGTTATTTCAAACTTTTACTTCCGCAATTATTTTCAGAGAATAATAAACTTGATTCTTAGGCTTGTTGTTTGGCAAAGACTCATCTCAACTCTTATTTGTCGAATAATACTCGTACTAGTTCTATTTTTTCTCTGGTTCATTCAGATTTGTGGGGTCCTACCCCAGGTTCATCATCGGATAGTAATCAATATTTTCTATTAGTTATTAATGATTGTACTCGGATGACCTGGGTTTTCTTACTCAAAAATAAGTCTAAGGTACTTCAGAAATTTGTTGAATTCTATACGATGATTAAGAAAAAAATTCATAAAACAATTCGGATCTTCGATCCTATAATGGCGGCAAATTTGTCAATCATTCCATGCGGAGGTTCTTTTGGACCATGGACTTATTCATGAAACAACATGCCCACAAACTCCCGAACAAAATGGCACAACCGAACAAAAAAATTGCTTGCTCCTTGAGATCATGAGGGCCCTTCAACTTGACTCAAGGTCCCTCGCTCGCTCTGGTGTGAAGTTGTTGCCACTGCCGTATATCTCACCAATTGGTTGCCTACAAAGATTTTGGAATTGAAAACCCCACTTCAGGCGCTGACAACATTCACTGATATACCATCCGTTCTGGCCCTACCACCTAACGTCTTTGGCTGCTCTGTTTATGTTCATCTTCCATGATCTGAACGTACCAAATTTGACCCTTGTGTGCTCAAGTGTGTATTTGTGGGATATGGAATCCATAAAAGAGGATATCGCTGCTATCATCCTCATAGAGCGTTTGTTCACAACAATGGATTGTCACTTTATTGAGACAAAATATTTCTTCAATAACCATCCCAGTGTTCAGGAGGAGAATCAGATTCCAACAGAAGCTTCTGATGATACACTGAATTGGTTATTACATGACTCCAGCAGTGTGTCCTGACCTCCAATTAAAGACATAGTACAGTCCCCTACACTCAATTCGCCACACCCGAGATCACCATCGTCTGAGGATCCTGAGGTAAATATTCTTGTCGATCATGTGCTTCCTGTGCTTGAGAATACTCCTGTTATGCCAACTAACCCTACAGAGGATCCTGTACGAGATGAGAGACAATATGTGCTGCCAGCTAGACACAATCGTGGTATACCTGCTAAAAGATATTAGCCTGATCATGTATCACATTAGTTGAGGTATCCTATGGTTGATCTAGCCGAGGGGAGTTTGTCTCAGTCTGCTAGTGGATACATGACAGCAGTATACTCTGAGAAAATACCAAAAAATATACAAGAAGCACAAGGACAGACTGAGTGGAAGAAGGCAATGGATGCTGATATGATAGCCTTGAAAAAGAATGAAACGTGGGTAAAATGCAGGATGCCCCATGTAAAACGTCTAGTTGGTTGTCGGTGGATATTTACCATCAAACGGAAAGTAAATGGTACAATTGAGAGATACAAAGTCTGACTGGTCGCAAAAGAATATACTCAAACATATGGCATAGACTACTACGAGACATTTTCCCCTATAGCCAAGATTGACACTATCAGGGTGTTGTTCTCAATTGCTGACCTTTGTATCAGTTTTATGTGAAGAATGTCTTTCTCCACGGTGATCTAGGAGAAGAGGTATATATGGAACACCCACCTGGGTTATCCAGTGATTTCCAAAAAGGTGAAGTATGTTTGTTGAAGAAAGCCTTATATGGCTTGAAGCAATCTCTACGTGCCTGGCTTGGACAATTTACTTTGGTCATGAAAAAGTGTGGATACAAGCAAAGTAATGTTGATCTTACATTATTCTTGAAGAAACGATGAGACTTGATAACATGTCTCATCATCTATGTTGATGATATGGTAATAACAGAAGATGGTAGTGAAGAAATTCAGAGTCTTCATAAGCATCTGTTTCAAAAATTTGAGATGAAAGACCTAGGACGCCCCAATTACTTCCTCGACATCGAAGTCTTGAGATCAAACAATGGAATATTCATATCCCAAAGGAGGTATATTCTTGACCTATTAGCTGAGACTGGGTTAATGGACTACAAGCCTGCTGATACCCCAATGATAGCAAACCACAAATTGAGCTTTGTTGATAATGTTGTTGCTGCAAACAAGGAGCAATATCAACATCTGGAAGGAAAGTTGATTTATCTCTCCCGCACTAGACCAGATATAGCTTACTCAGTAGGAGTGATTAGCTAGTTTATGCAAAGACCACAAGAAGAGCACATGGAGGCAGCACAGAGAGTGGTGAGATACTTAAAAGGTACTCCAGGAAAAGGAATTCTTTTTCAGAAACATGGACATCTCAACATATGCGTATACACTGATGCAGATTGGACTGGTAGTCAGACTGATAGACTATCTACCTCAGGCTATTTTACATCAGTTGAAAGTAACCTGATGACATTGAGAAGTAAGAACCAGAAGGTAGTGGCATTGTCGAGTGCTGAAGCCAAATTTCGAGGCATTGCGCGGGGATTGACTGAAATACTATGGCTATAAAATTACTTATAGACATTGGGTTCCCTGTCCCATAACTATAACCTACCCAGTATATTCCTAACCAAGTTAGGGTTTGGGGGTCAGATGTATGCAGCCTTACCTTTGTAATTATACAAAGAGACTATTTTCATTGCGACCCAAGATGCATTGCGGCATTTGATGTGTAGATTCCAACAACTTCATTAATTGAAACACTGGAATTTAATAGAGTCATTTTGATCTAATCAATTATTAGCACTTAAAAGAATTGTCAATGATGTGTAGATTGGGTTCCCTGTACCAGTGCTATTCCTTTGATGTGTGACGGTAAAGTTGCGATTAGCATCTCAGAGAATCCAGTGCAACATGATTGTACCAAGCATATCGAAGTGGATAGACATTTTATCAAAGAAAAACTCGAAGAAGGAACTTTGTGCCTGCCTTTTGTTCGATCAAAAAAACAACTTGTAGATATTTTGACAAAGGTAATCACAGGAAAAATATTCCATTAGACATTGAGCGAGTTAGGTATTGAAGACCCGACTATCCAACTTGAGGGAGAGTGTTAGAATAAGATAAATATGGGAAAATCTTGGTTTATGTAAATAAGGAAGTGATCCCTAAAATTACGGGATCACATTCTTATCCCACGGTCTTCCCATTCATACATGTTCTACTTCTCCTATAAAACAAGTGTATGTGTGAACTGATGAATCAATGAAATACATATGAATTCTCTACCAAATTTCATGATTCTTAAATCCAACAAGGGGTAGCATTTTAGGATTCACTTGAATTGTCCCTTCAACCTGCATGCCGCACTATCTGTTTATAGCTTTTTCCTAGGTTTATCAAATCCTCCCCAGAGATTGTGTATGATATTTCACCCCTCATTTCCACTCGATACTATTCCCCTGGGGGGTTGTCGTACAACATTGTTGTCATTTTTTGGATGTTTCAGCAAGATGTGTTGAGTTGGGTTGCATCTACTCCCATTTTGGCTTGGTTTAGTGGTGTAGGTGGATTCATTTGGTAGTCCTCACCCTTGCCATACGAGCCCTTCTATTTCCTCTTTTAACTCATTCCAAGAGTTTGTAGAATGTTCTGGTAACATGTGGTATAAGCAATATGATCGACTTAGAGCTTGCAAATTTGAAGGCATTACTGGGTTCATCTCTGGTTCTCCTGGTAGCGCCTCAAAAAAAGATTTTGCCATTTGATTTTTGTCCATGTTCAACAGATGGACATGCATCATTTCCTTTTGCCTGATGATTTCCTCCATGGATAGGTATTCTCGAACGATACGATCTAGCTCTTATTTGGTTTGAGGAATCTTTCGTGCCAATGCATAGGAAAATGGGTCATCCTTAAGGCAAATGTTATGAAATTTACCAGAATTTCTATAGGTAGGTCGTACGTCTTTGTGTACACTCGATTGAATCTTTCTATAGAGTTTATATCAGATTCTGATGGTCCTTGCCTTATGGATCCCAGCTAAGTAACTGATACGGAACCCTTTCATGATTGGGTGAAATGTAGTATGAATTTATTAGTCCGGTCATCAAATGATACCACATAACCTTCATGTAAGGCCGTGAACCATTTGAGTGTCTCCCAGCAAGGTAGTAACGAATGTACGACAAGCATTACCTTTGGAGATTCTGAGCATCTCAATGAATAGTTCGTATTTGCTTATGTGGATATTATTAGGGTCTCCCTGGTAAGTAGCCAGATTTGGAAGAGGGGTGTTCACAGTAGATTCTCGTATTTCTTTGGAAAATGGGCAACTCCTTTGCCCATCCATGTTTGGTGCCAACTTCGCCCTACTTCCTTTGGGTTTTGAGTTTTTATAAATTGAATCTAAAACCCTTTTTTCCCGAATGTCTAAAATCTTATCTATCTACCCCGGTTGATTGAGTGAAGTTTCCTCTGTGTGGATCTTAATCCAAATCTAGTTAGAACATATCTATTAAAGACGATAACATATTCGTACCTTTTTCGGAAGCGTATTAGGACTAAAGTTTTTGGGTTGATTATATCACAAACTAAAATTGGGAGGCTATCAGAGTCCTCGTATAATTCACGTACTCAAATCTCTTCTTTGGAGATGGCGAGGCAACAATTCGAGAGAATTTGTTCTGGGTTCTCAACACATGAGAATTCTATATATTTCGTGTGTTGAAATAGGCGCACAATGCAGCCTATTTATAGGAGCTTGTTACTATTCATTTTGACAAATGAATAGTTATAATGTGAAACGAAAAGAAAAACATTCGAAATGTTTTCTTTGTTTTATTCATTTTCCAACAGCTCCCACTTGGCTGCATAAGCCGCAATACAGTTTTCAAATCTCTCGATGCTTCATACGAGAAGTGAGTCGTGCGACCAAAAAGTAACTAGTAATGTCATATTATGTCACTATCAAACTAACATGACACTTTCAAAAAATAACAATACCCCAAATTTTCTTTGCATCACCGATAGCTACGTATCCCTTTAAGCTATACAATATTTGATTACATACTTAATGTAACCGCCATGGCAAATATGGTGAAACTAGACAGATTGTTCCTTAGACACTAATGATCATCCATATCAACTCAACTGCTTTCCTACCATGGCCCGATGGACTGTATAAATCATAGCCCTTGGATGTAATACTAAAGTAGCATCATCAAGTCTCAACTTCAAGTCATAGCTCTAAGTCAAAGAGTAACGTTCAAGTGGACAAATGTATGTTCGTGAGATCACACAATGACAATTAAGGGATTCTTTTGTCATTTTTACAATGGTCGTTCAATAGCACACACAGTAGGAAATATTGCTCATTTCTTCTTTTTCCTTATCTGTTTTCGGGCATTGATCGAAGCTTAATGTCAGACCCTTATCAACTGGGTGTCAACGGGTTTGGAGTGATGCATCATGAATCGTTCTAAGATTTTCTTTATGTATGCTTGTTGGGATAAACCCAACATTCTCTTCGAACAATTTCTGCATATCTCTACGCCTAGGACATACCTAGCTTCACCCATATGCTTTATCTCGAAGACGGAGGATAGCCACTTTTTTGTGGTGTTGATCATTCCCAAGTTGTTTCCAACCAGTAGTATGTCGTCGACATATAAGGAGAGAAACATCATTCCTTCCTTTGTCCTTAGGACATACACGCAGTGGTCTTTATATATCATGGTGAAGCCATACAAAGTAATGACTATGAAATTTGAAGTACCACAATCTGGAAGACTGTTTAAGACCATATATGGATATTTTAATACGACATACCTTGTCATCTTGACCTGCTAAGACGAACCCAACAGGTTGATCAACATAGATCTTTTCCCCAAGTATTTTATTAAAGAAAGGCTGTCTTTATGTCTATTTGGAACAACTCAAGATCCAAATGGGCAACCATGGCCAGAAGTAGGCAAATAGAGGCAATTCTCACCACATGAGAAAATGTCTCTTTGTAGTCTACACCCTTGATTGGGTGAAACCTTTGGCCACAAGTCGGGCTTTGAACATATCGATTGATCCATTCACACCATGCTTATCTTTGAATACACACTTGCATCCAATCGTTTTTTGGCGATGTGGCAGATAAATAAGTTCTCAAACCTTATTTGTTTGCATCGGGTCCATCTCATCTCGCATGGCACTTAGCCATTTTTATCTATTGGGTGAATCCATAGCCTCGTTATAAGAGGTGGGCTCTTCTATTTCCAAAAGGAGCGCATATATGTTTTCCTCGATCTAAAAATATCGTCGAGGAATTCTTCCGCGTTTACTCTTTTGGATAATAGGACCTTCTACTTGCCTGGTCGGAGTTTGACTTCCACTAGCCCTTTGTCTCATGGGACTGATGGTGTGAGAAGGGTCGCTCCCACTCACCCTAGGGTTAGTGGGGCTAGTAGTCACATCGTCATGGCCTAGATTTTGAGAACCAATCTCGTTCCTAGGCATGAGAGGTTGAGGACTTACCTCTCTTTCACGTTGACACGCATTTGGAAAGTTCATAAATGGGATTCCACTATTCGAGGGTGGTTTGGTGAAACATACGCTCCCCCACACAAAGAGATAGTGGCGGGTCATGCAGTAACTCATACATCTGATCGTCCTCTTTGATTTCTCCAATAGCTGGGAACTGTTCCCCTAAAAATTCGACATTGCGACTGTCGAGTTCAGTCATGCCCCCATTCGGGTATTCATCGAACATCACATATCCTTTTGAATGTGCGGAGTATCAAATGAACACCCCCTTGATTGCTCTTGGACCAGTTTGTCATGCTGATTGGTGTGGTTGTGCACAGCACACCAAATCCCATGGTCGCATATGATCCAAGATTGACTTCCTTCCATTCCATAACTCATATGGACTAGTGGGCACACTCCTACTTGATACTCTATTGAGGATGTATGCTGCCATGAGCAATACATCTCCCCAAAAGTTATTCGATAGGTTGGCTTGCGCCATCATAGACCTAACCATATCAAGCAGGGTGCGATTCCGACGTTCCGCAACACCATTTTGTTGTGGGGTATAAGGAATGGTAAGGTGCCTTACTATGCAATATTCATCACAATACCCATTAAACATATCAGAAAGATATTCACGACTGTGGTCCGTTCGAAAAATCTTAACTTTCCGCTCCAACTGAGTCTCTACGCCTGCTATGTGGCGCTTGAACACATCAAGTGCTTCGTGGCAATGAGACAACAGATACACGTGTTTGAAAACACGAGTAGTCATCTCTGAAGGTGATGAAATAAGAAGCCCTGTGGCATGCTTTCACGCTCATGGATCCGCAAATGTTAGAATGGATTAGATCTAAGAGATTTGAGTCATGAGAAGCCTTACCCAAAGGCTTCTTGCTAGCCTTGCCATTTAACAGATTCGAAAATTATTGTAAATATCATCCAAAACAAGAACACAAAATCATGAGTCATGACCAAACACATTGTTACCGTACTCAATTTTTAATCCATTATTTGGTAAGTTCTAAATCATATATTGTCTCATTGCCTTACTAGCACTCCCTATCAAGTTGATAAGTAGGATTTCTAATGTTCAACTTGCATAATGTATCTTGAAACATTTTTACTGAGACTGCTTTAGTGAGGATGTCTGCTGATTGATAAAATGCCGATCTATTTCAATGTGCTTGGTTCGATCGTGTTGTACTGGATTGCCCGACATACTTATGATTGCTTTGCTGTCACACCATAATGGAATCGTGCTTTTAATTGGAAATCCAATTTCATTCATAAGCTTTTTTAACCACAATATCTCGGTCACTCCTCTGAATTCTGCTTTGGCACTAGATAAGGCTACCACTTTCTATTTCTTGCTATGCCATGTCACATGATTTCCGCCACTAGCATAAAGTATCCAGGAGTTGATCTTCGATTTGTTGGGTTTCCAGCCCAATCAGCATCAGTATATCCTTGTATATTTAAATGTTCTGAATTCTTGAAGAGACTTCCATGCCGTGCAGTATGTTTCAAATATCTTACCACCCTGAGTGCAACTTCTAGATGATCCATTTGAGGCTTGTGCATGAACTGACTGACTACTCCTACTGCATAAGCTATGTCTGGTCTGATATTGGCTAGATAAATCAACTTGCCAACTAACCGTTGGTACTGCTCGCGGTTAGCTAGACTTGCATTTTCGTCAAACTGAAGCTTATGATTCATCATCATTGGAGTTTCAATGGGCTTACAGTCCATCATCCCTGTTTCAACTAGACGATCAAGTATATATTTTTCTGGGATATAAAGATCCCCTGATTTGATCGAAGAACCTCAATTCCAAGAAAGTATTTGAGATGTCCCACATCTTTCATCTCGAATTCCTAGAATAAGTTTTTTAGGATCTCTTGGATTTCTTCAGCATCTCTACCTGTGATGATCATGTCGTCAACATATATAATCAGACATGTAATGAAGGTGCCTCTCTTCTTCAGGAATAAAGTATGGTCTGAGTTACTTTGCTCGTAGCCATATTTTCGCATAGCCACTGTAAATCTGCCAAACCAAGCCCTGGGGGGATTGTTTAAGTCCATATAATGCTTTCTTTAATCAACAAACCTCTTCTACTTTGAAGTTTCCTGTATATCCTGGAGGACCTTCCATATAGACTTCTTCCTTCACGATTCCATGAAGGAATGCATTTCTTACGTCGAACTGGAGGAGAGGCCAATTCTGATTTCCTGTTATGGAGAATATGACCCTGATAGTATCAATTTTTGCCATTGGTGAGAAAGTTTCTAAATAATCTAGCCCATACGTCTGTATTAAACCCTTTGGTACCAGTGTAGCTTTGTATTTTTCAATCGAACCATCCACATTGTATTTGATAGAGAAGGCCCACCGACAGCCAACTAGTCTTTTTCCCAGTGGTAACTCGCATTCTTCCCATGTCTCATTTTTTTTCAAGGCTTGCATTTCATCATCCATAGCCTGTTTCCACTCCTTTTTCCCAAGTGCTTCAACTACTGTCTTGGGTACCTGTTCAGCATAAATAGAGGCAAGATAGGCAGATGCCTGCTCGGTCAGACTCCCTCTGGCCATAGTGGTCAGGGGATACTTGGATCTTCTCGCAATATGTTCTGGCTCATATCGTCGTGCTGGTATCCCCCTAGTGCTCTGTGGTGGTAAGACATAAACAAGTTCAAGAGTAGAGTCAGTGGAAACAATATTTGGATCAAGTTCCTCATGTACATGTACCTCAAGATTCTGAGCCGATGAAGTCACAGGCAGAGGAAACAATATTTGGGTATCTGAATTTTACTATCCGCCACAACCTCATGGATGACCTCTCAATGGTAGTCTCGTTGTACGTGGATGGGAGCTCAGTGGTTCCTGTGGCAAGTTTTTGTGGGACCAGAGGCAGAGACAAGGACAAACTAAGTAACCAACCAAGTGGATCTATAGATTCTCCCTGACCACGAGGTTGTGACGGATAGTAAAATTCATATTCGAGAAAGTTACAGTCCATCGTTGTGTACATACATTTAGACGGGGGATGATAGCATCGATAGCCATTTTAATTTATGCCATATCCGACAAAAACATATTTGAGGGCACAAGGATCGAGTTTAGTGCAATCATGCCGAGGAATGTGAACAAACACGGAGCTTCCAAACACTCTTAGGGGTAGTTGGACTGGGGAAAAACCTAAATTTGCTGAGAAAGTGTATGGATGGGCGTAGTGAGATTGAGTATCTTAGTAGGTAACCTATTAAGGAGGTATGCGGCTGTAACCACAACCTCGAGCCAGAAAGATTGAGGTACCTTTGAATCAATCATAAGGGCGCGGGTTACCTCAAGAAGGATTCTGTTTTTTTCGTTCCGCTATCCCATTTTGTTGTGGGCTGTATGGACAGGTGATTTGGTGTATCAGGCCATTCTCCCTGAAAAAGGTAGTCATAGTATCGTTGACGAATTCCCCCCATTATCTTATCTTAGAATCTGGATTTTTTGCTTAAATTGAGTATAAATCATACGATAAAATTCCTTGAATTTGCTAGGAACTTCATATTTATTTTTCATGAAATAGGTCATTCGCGAAAAATCATCAATAAAGAGAAGGAAATACCGGAACGTACTATGGATAGTATTTGGAGCAGGGCCCCATACATCAGAGTGGATAATATGAAATGCATGAGAAGTACGTGTATCAGTCGCAGAGAAATAATGACGGTGACTTTTCCCTAAAATACACGTTTCACAGGACAAAGTGGTGGTAGTTCGACATAAATCAGGAAACAAAATTTGAAGGTAACCTACGGAGGGATGACCCAACCGTTGATGCCATAGTTCGAGCTTGTGGCCCACTCTCCCGCGAACAAGCCTTGCGGTTCCCT
>JAOWBN010013664.1:0-10888 GCA_028565015.1 Pinguicula moranensis
GTATAAAAGGCGTGTCCCATCATCCTTATTGAGCCAAATCAAACTCAAATAGTCTGCATTTATTAGGTATAAAGTTGGTTCATCAAGCATAACAATGAGATGCTGCGAATTCACTGCAATGCTACCCAAAAGCGTATGATAGATTAAAGAACATCAACCCTACAACTTCTAGGCAACATCAAAAAAATCAAAGAAGATTGAAGAATCCTATGCATGGAGAACTCATGCGCTCGATTGAAATAGAGAATGTCACCTATCAAACTGTTCCCATCCATATGCTGAGAAATGACAGTTCCAGGTCCGTACAGACAAGAAGTCCAAAACAAAGAGGTGAGTCACAGGAAATTGTCCATTCATACATAGTAAAGGTCATCGAGTTTGTGTTCGTCAAGGTTGTCCAATTTGCAAAGGGGAGTATTCACTAGACACTAACAGGTCCAAATCTCATCACGAAAGATGCACTTCGTTATATGGAAAAGTTTGAAAATAGGATGCATCTGCTACTCAACCTAATCCAAAGTCATTGGGCAGTCACAGAGACAAAAATCAGATGGCTAACCTACAAGGACCCAATCTGCAGTGGGTACCTAGATAGCAATCAAGATGTTTATTAGCCCACACTAAATCAATATGTGATCCTGGAATAAAGTAGTACATTGACAGTGGATGCTAAAACCATATGACGGGTTGTTCTGACAAACTACATAACCATCGAGAAAGGACTATATGTCAAGTGATATTTAGAGGAGGCTAAAAGAACCGTATTACTAGATCAGGTGAATACAAATTGACCTCACAGGTTCACGAGGAAAAATTCTTGAGTGTGATTGGTTTCAAATCAAATATGCTAAGTGTGAGTTAACTGTGCAATCAAAACCTAGAAGTTAGATTCACTCAGCGTGACTGCAGAGTTGTTAATAAACAAGGGGAAGTGATTCTGTTGGGACAAAGGTATGTTGATAATGAATATGTCTATCGGGACACGAGTCATACACTGTTGGAAAGCAAAGTCAGACTTGAGCAACAGACAAGAAACATGCGTGGAAAAATGAAAAGCATAACATGTGTGGAAAAATGAAAAGCAGCATACAATTGTGCATGCGTGAAAATGATGTAGCAGACATTTGCATTAAATATGTTTTATGCCTTTTTATATCATTTGTAGTATATAAACGAGTGTAATGCTTTGTGAGAAAGATACAACAGATACATTACAAAAGAGAAAACTCTCGTGTCCTCTCGGTTTTCATTTTACAATTATTCCTAATCCAACAAGGAGTCCTAACCCAGGAGGGAGTCCTAGCTCAACAAGGAGTTCTAGCTCAACAAGGAGTCCTAATCCAACAAGGAGTCCTAAACCCGTAGGGAGTCCTAGCTCAACAAGGAGTCCTAATCCAACAAGGAATCCTAACCCCAGAGGGAATCCTAGCTCAACAAGGAGTTCTAACTCAACAAGGAATCTCATTTCAATAAGGAGTCCTAATCTAACAATGAGTCATAGACAAGCATGGAGTATGTAATTGATGATCCAAGAAGCTAGGCCAAGAGGAGACCATGACCCATTTATACTTAGTGGGGCCCCATGGCCCACATCAAATGGCCCGGCCCATTACCAAAATCAAATCCATGGCCCAAGAAACAAGCCCAAGTAAATAGTGCACATTTTCGGTGATTTGTGGAGTCCAAGGACAAGTGAAAACAAGACCAAGTCCAAGGATTTAATGGATAAGAAAGTTTCTCCCAAAAATTATCCAAAAGGATTTCTTCCTTATACAATGACATCTTATCCAGATCTTTAGATTAGGTTGTTATTTATATAGCACTTACCTATACTAGTTTTATTCCTATCCAAACTAGATTCTTTCCTATTAATTTGGACATGTTTTTAAAGATATTTAGGAGTCTAAGCATGTTCCCATACCTCTATATAAAGGGGACAACACCCTCATTGTAAGAGACAATTGATTTTCAAGTTTTATGAGAGTTTGTATTCAAAATTTGTTTTTAAATCTTCTTCGATTTATCTTTTCTCTTTTGAGTTAAGTGGCATCGTGTTTTGGGACTTATCATTCAATTCTTTGTTGGTAATTCAATACCTTCAGGGGGTGTTTGTGGCGTCTTTTATCCTTACAAAAATCGTGACTTTTGTTTGTTGGACACAAGGTGTTCTTCAGGCGTTAGAAACATCAAAATCGTCCTTTTGATCGAGTTTTTGACTCATCAAATTGGGTGTGGAGTTTTGTCACAAGTTCGGCAAGGATTCATAGCATTTGGTATCAGAGCCAGGCTTAGGACATTTTTGCCCCTATCATACCCGTTCAGGTTGCTTAGCCCATTGGTAGCTTCGAGGCAGAAATTTGTTTGATAGTTTATCTTTAATTTTCATTTTTTTCTTCAATTTTCGAGTTGTATTGCTGGTTATACCCAAAAAAAATCGTTAAAAAAAATGGTTTAAAAGCAGGAGCAAGGGGATCTATTTTTTTTTTAAAAAAAGGAAAATAAATTCGAGATCCTCAAAATAGCACTTCATCGAAATTAGTACAACCAACAAGAGATCTTTTGAAGTTGAGTTGTTTTGATTTGTTTGGAGTCTTCAAGAGTTGGTCATGAGTTGGAGTTACTTATACTCAAACCTTAGACCGCCGCTCCTTTTTCAGTCCCTGAAAAGATAGTTCTTCTTCTATAATTCTAAATCTTGAATCAAGTTCCAATCCATTCCAAATTGTCGTTTGGCTTTTGGAAAAGGTTTGAGTTGAATTGGCTAAAACCATACTGAGAGTACTTAAGAGGTAAAACGCAGAGAGGTGAGGTTCAAGAGAGGGTAAGAGCCAAATTGAATGATACACGAGTGTTTGAGTGAACATCTTTGAGTGCATACACATGAGGGAGTGGTGAATATTTTACTAACCTTTTTTGTGCAGGTACATTATGTCTCAAAGAGACAAAACTGTGACTAGATCACATGAAGATGATGACCCTTACGGAATCCTCCTGGAGGAGGTACTAAAACTGGAAGCAAGTTATGAGAGAAAGGCATGCATGATTGATAAAATAGAAAGGCGGATCATGAATGAATCACCTGAGGCGTGAAAGGGATCTCCATGGGAACATACTTCACCAATGGACTTTCCAAAAAGATTGAAACAACTACTGTCACTTCTCCTGGTAATTCTACACCTTCTAGAATTCGTGCTCGTGATATTAGGTGTATGCCAAGGATAGGGACACACCTTCATTCTGTCCAAATGGTAAAGAGATAGAGTTGACGTTCAAAGGAAGCCTAGCAGGAAGAACAACACCATTAGTACAAGTCATTGATGCAACACACGTTCTTGAGATAAAAAGTATTGGTGTTATACCATCCATGAGGAATGTACCAACACTTGAGAGTGTTTGTAATATTCAGTTAGAATATGTGCAACTTGTAAAAGCTGAGCACGATCTCAATGTGCAAAACATCAATTTTGAAATTGTAATAGTTAGTGAAAGGAGAGAAAAAGAAAGACAGATTGAGATGATGAGAGAAAAAGAAAGACAGATTGAAAATATGAAAGAAAAAGAATGAGAGATTGAGAGTCATAAAAATATGAGAGAAAAATAGGCCTTGAGAGAAAATTCATGTGAAAAAGTTAGTTGTGTGAAAAAGTGAGGAAAAATAGAATGAGAGAAAGTGAAATACTTATGGCCCAAAAGAGTGAGGATGAAAGATTTTTTATTCCTTTTGAGCCTATGATTGTATATACATACAAAGAGGCTTTGTTATATACTAACAAACTCGTCGGTATCCCACCGAGCAAAATTATTTCTTTTGTGCAGGAATCTGAGAAGCCTCGCAGTATATTGTCCATTCAAGGGAATGAGCCTATTGAGTTCGTGGTTAGAGACTTTGATCAAGACCATGGTGTGCATAAGAGCAAACACGAGGTGATCAAAGCACTTAAGATGCAAGAAGATGGATTGTTTGAGAAGAGGCAAGTGTGTGAGTACACAAAATCATGTGCAAATCTAGGTAAGGAAGCTAAGGTGAAATGTGCATCGTCCTTAAGGTACTCTTTACATTCACTATTAGTTACCCCTATGCTTTAATGTGAATATTTTCAAGATTGCTATGCACAAGGTTTTGATTTCGGTAATATATTAGATGCATGTAGGAATATTGTGTTTATTGATTACTAGAGAGACTTCTTATACGTACACAATTGCCTGATTTTAAGTACACCCATGATTATTATGCTAAGGGATTTGATTTTGGCTATGCACGTATATCATTTTATAAGCTTCTAGCTAGGGAACATGCACTGGCCATATCTATTTGTTCCTTATGAGTTTCTACATTGAGTTTGCATATGAATTCTCTAGTGCAATTGATATCACTTGGTTTTGTAAACAAAAGGCAATTGTTTGCTCAAAATTCAGATTGTTATGATGTTCGATGCATGCAAAAGAATGATAAGTAAGCGGCATAGTAGATTTCAATTTCATCAGAATGAATTACATTTGCCAAAATTTTCAAAGTATGAACTATTTGTCATGATTGATACTACATTTCTTAGTTCTGATTACTTCAAGAAAGCAAATTGTCATGATCTTAAGATTAAGAATATACTTGCATGTGATGAGTTCAGTCATGATGCATTCTTGTTGCTTAAATTGCATGTTGATTGCTTGATGGAACATGATGAGTTTGTCACAATGTTAGAAATTTAGCCGGAGCATGTCGTTGAACATCCCTTGGAATCTGATTTAGGTATTAAGATTGATGCATGGACATTTGATAAACTTATGGAGTTTAATTGCAAGGGTTGTATGAACTTATACATCCATGGCATGCGAGAAAAAGTTATTAAGGTGTTGTGATTGGAATGATTATAGATGTCTTGCATGATCTTTGCATTATATATCACTTAGTATTCATGAGTAAATCATGCAAGTTTGAATTATTCTTTAATGAATTTGGATTGCATGACATACCGTGGATTGCCTGGAAGCATGCACATTGTTCGTATTATTTTTGGGATACTTCATGGAAAATATTAGAATTGTTTCATTATTTTCTACTACTTGTGTGCTACCTATTACAACTAAGTTGCCATTAACTGAATTTACATTTGGATTTACGACATTGTTGCAAGTGCAGTTAACTTCTTAATCTTTGAGAGTATGTGTGAGCTTAGGTTGCAAAGGGAAGACAAAGCTCTTTTGTAAGAAGTGGCAAATGATCATTACAAGTAGCAGGCTATATTTTGCTTGTCAACCCAACATGGGATTCAAGAGGATCGTGTTTGAAATAGGAGATGGGATGTCATTTCATTGGAATCATGTTAAAGGGTATTCAAGTGTCCTTCTGTAGGGAGATACATCTTCAAAGCTTGATTTACCAGGTAAGTATAGGGATCACATGACTTTTAATAGTACTAATAAACTTTCGCTTAATGTAGGATCGGATTTGAGGACAAATCCTTTTCAAGAGAGGGAGTATGAAGTGAACCTATATACGAGCTACAAGATGATAAGATCTTTGAGCATGGCTGATGAAGATGTTCGAGGTATTTGAGACTAAAGACGCCTTTGGAGGGTAGCATGGCGAGTCCAAAAGAGTCCTCATCCCCGAGGAGTCCTAACCCGGAGAGAGTCCTAATTCAACAAGAAGTCTTCTTCCAACAAGGAATACTAATTGAACAAGGAGTTCTAACTCGACAAGAAATCCTACTCCAACAAGGATTTCTAATCCAAGAAGAAGTTCTAACCCTGGAAGGAGTTCTAATGCGACAAGGAATTCCATTTCAATAAGGAGTCCTAATCCACCAAGGAGTCTTAATCTAACAAGGAGTCCTAGATGAGCAAGGAGTCTGAAAAAGATGATCCAAGGAATATGGGCTCGAGAAGAAGGAAATGGACCCCAAGACCCATGGCCCTGGCCATTATCGTGAACCAAGTCATGGCCCAAGAAGCAAGCCCAAGTGAATAGTGCACATTTTTTGGTGGCTTGTGGAGTCCAAGGACAAGTGAAAACAAGACCAAGTCCAATGATTTAATAGATAAGGAAGTTTCTCCCAAAAACATATTCAGAAGGATTCGTTCCTTATCCAAAGACACTATTTCCTTATCCAAATAATTAGATAAGGTTATTGCTTTATTGTTCTTATCTAAACTAGGTTTGTTCTTATCTAAACTAGGTTTGTTCCTATAAAGTAGGAAACATTTTTTAGGTTCACTATCTTTCTCTCTCCTGCGCTCTGACGTCAGCCGATTCCCGCTCTCGACTTGCTGACTTCATTCACCGAAAACCCACCGGAACCACCTTTTTATACTGACCAGGTGCGCTCAACGGTAGGGTGCTACTCTGCTGGATCTATTCCTGGTTGGGGGTTGTACTTGAGCATCTGGAAAACACATCTTCTTCCCAGATAGTTGGAAAACTGGACAAGAACAATGGTGAGAAGAGCAAAGGATGTCAGCGAGCAATCCGCTTGGAAAGAGGAAGACAAAAAGCATTTGAAGACCGGAGCAAGAAAAATGGTGAACAAAAAAAAGGAAAGTATACACCAACTACGGGAAGACACATTGACCTTATATTTCTCCATCTTTCCAGAAGATTATGATGCTTTAGATATGAAGCAAATTTTCAGGGAGCATGGAATATCCAATCGATGTCTATATTCCACCACGTCTCAACATTGCTTGAAAGAGAGATGGTTTTGCGACATTCAAGTGTAAAAATTATGATTTCACTATGCTGTTTGGTGGAATTAAAGTTGGAAACCTCCAGCTACAAGTCAATTTTCCATGATATCACTCCTCTCCCTATTCCAAGACAAAAACAAGGGAAGGTGAATGCACCAAACAGATATATTGAGGTGAATCATGCTGAAGTATTCAGACCAACTATAGACAACATGAAATGGCTAAATAACGCAGCAATATTTGAGCTACATGATGGAAAACAACTTGCTCATCTCGAACAAGCACTCAGGGCAGTGGGTTATCAAGAGTTTATAATATCTCCATTACTGAGCTGGAATACTTTTATTATACTACTGC
Source organism: Pinguicula moranensis (assembly GCA_028565015.1). Taxonomy (NCBI): domain Eukaryota; kingdom Viridiplantae; phylum Streptophyta; class Magnoliopsida; order Lamiales; family Lentibulariaceae; genus Pinguicula; species Pinguicula moranensis. The sequence goes on from JAOWBN010013664.1 coordinate 7,042, forward strand.
CTGATGAGCCAAGCCAGCACAAATTCCTCAACAAATATGATCCCAATATTGCAAAGAGCATCAAAAGAGTCAGATCCTGGAATCTAACTGATGAGCCTACTGCTTCGTATAGAAGTTGCTGGATAAAGGTTGAAGGAATTGCCATTAGATGTAAAAAGGGTGAGAGGTTCTACAGATGGATTATCATAAAATTAGGGACATATATCCAACATGATGAAGCAGTGAGATATTTTCGTGCAGGCAGAGTCTTATTTAGAACAACCATCAGTAGCAAGATTTATGGCCAATCAGAGATTCACGTAGGATCTGGTATATACCAGATTTACATGGCGGATGAGGAGACGGAAGAATCAATTGGAAATACTCTGGCAAAAATTACAGAAAAGGGGAAGGAAGTGATTAACTAACGGCGATATACGGACTGGCCTAACTAGACAGAAATGGAGCTGCCGCAGCACCCTAACCCTGAAAATGCTGGACCTAGCAAGAAGATGATGGGATGAACAATCAAGCAGATTCCGATTGCTATGGAAAGATCAGAAGATTACAAAAGTAAATTCCCTAACCTTCTGGATACAATTCCAGAAAGTAGTGTACGAGCGGGTATCAAAGGATTAATTGCTGAAATAGACCACTCACCTATTGGCCTCGAAGGAGGAAGAAAAAGCCCAGTTAATTCCATGCAGACTCCTAGTCCGAATATCAACAGGAAAATTCACAGTGTTTAGTCTCGAACACCCACTCCATATGCCAGAATTGAAACAATTGAGGATTCTGCAACTAAATCTTCAGGAAAAAACCTCTTACAGGAACTTACCTCTCCTACAATGGCACTGGAGCAGATACATCAAAGTCAATCTTCCTCTACGCAAACTGCTATGGTAAACATAGATGGCAAGGCTTATGAATTACTTAAATTTGTCCAGGAGCTTGGAATCTATACCATAGGGAAGGAAGTTCAATTACTCACTAAATTTTTTGCAATAGAAAATAGATATTAGCAACTTTACAAAGAACTTGAAGCTGAGAACCTTTCACAAGACAATAATCCTAGCCCCAATGGAGATACATTGGCCACTCTATGAAGCTATTATCATACAATATTAGAGGGTTGGGCATGCTACATAAGAAGGATGATGTACGGAATAGAATAACAAAAAAAGATAGAATTCTTTACTCTACAGGAGACGAAAATGGATGATATATGCAGCAATCTACTGAATCAGATATGGGGACCTATCTCCTGGGATATGAGGTTTCAAGCCTTAATAGGTAATTCGGGAGGGATTATAAGTAGCTGGATTTCGGAAAAATTCATTTTGACAAGTTCATGGGAAGTTCCTTGGGCTCTTGGCATAACAGGGAAATGGTTGGAGAATGATCAAATGATAAGAATTATTTCTGTCTACGCTCCGTGCCAACTTGATCTGAAACAGCAACTATGGGATGCTATTACTACTAAATTACAAAACTTACCATCTACACATCACTGCATAATGGGAGATTTTAATTCAATACTAAGTCCTGATAAGCGAATTGGATTATCAATCACCCCAGCAAGCGATATGCTAGCTTTTTCAACTTTCATCACTGATCTACAATTGATGGACTTACCATTATTGGGTCCTCAATACACATGGTCACTCCCTGACGCAAGCACCTGCAACAGATTAGATAGAGTATTTATTAATGACTCATGGTCCCAGCAATGGCCACATATGCAACAAGTATTAGAAAAAAATGCCTCAGACCACTCCCCCCTGCTATTTTTAGAGATTCAACAAAATTGGGGACCAATTCCATTTAAAGTTTATGATATATGGATGGCAGAGAGTTCTTATGTCTATCTAGTCAAAATTGAATGGCCTAAATTCCAATTCTATGGATCCAAAGGATTTATACTGAAAGAGAAGTTCAAAGCAATGAAGACACATCTGAAAAGTTGGAATAAATTGGTCTTTGGAAACTTAAACATGAAGATTCAACATTCCAAGGATGCAATCTCATTCTATGATGGATTACTGGGCCAAAGAACATTAACTGAGACAGAATCATCAGAGAGGAAAATGATATGGCACAATTTGCAAATAATACTCAAACAGCAAGCATCAATGACATGCCAGCAAGCTAGAAGTAAATGGCTAGAAATGGGAGATACAAACTCAAAATACTTTCATACCTGCGTTAATAGAAACAGAAGGAAGCAAGGTATACAGGGACTACTTATTCAAGGGGCTAGATTGATGATGTGCAGACTATAAAAATTGAGTTCAAAAACTACTATGAAGGCCTATTCAGAATGGATACAGATTTAAGAGATACCCCACTAAATTTCACTCTTACAAAGAAGGTAACAGAGGCTGAAAATGACTACTTGCTAGGAGCATTTACAGAGGAGGAAATCACATCCACTGTCATGAGCTGCAAAGGTTCAAAAAGTCTAGGCCCGGATGGATTTAAGCTTAACTTCATACAAAGCTTATGGGAAATATTGAAATAAGACTTCATCAATTTCATTCAGGAATTTCACCTTAAGAAGTTATAACAGATGGATTAAATGCTACGTTTGTTGCACTACATCCAAAAGGCCATTGCCAGTCTCATCCAAAGGACTACAGACCTATCTCACTCATAAATTGTGCTTATAAAATTCTGTCAAAGATGCTATCCACCAGATTGAGCAAGATTATTCCATCTATCATATCTACATCTCAGTCTGGATTTATTAAAGGGTGACAGTGTTCTTTATGCAAACAAGATAATTGATCTAGCTAGAAAGAAGAAAATCAGTTGCTCTATGTTTAAAGTTAACTTCTAAAAAGCGTTTGACTCCATACATTGGTCCTTCTTACTCAATATGATGCATATATTCGGATTCTCTCAAAAATACATCAATTGGATAGCTGCATGTATAAAATCTCCATCAATTTCTATCCTTATTAATGGCTCTCCAATTGAATAGCTATTCCCTCAGAAAGGATTGAGACAGAGTGATCCGTTATCACCATACCTATTCCTTATAGCAGCTGAAGTCTTAGCTCTATTTTTCAGAAAGGCTCAGCAACAACATCTTTATTCAGGTTTCCCAGTTGGTGAGCAAAGCATAGATCTGTTACAATATGCAGATGATACACTTATCCTAAGCAATGGAAGTGAGCAAGACACTATGACAACAAGAAAAATACTTGGATGAATGGAGGTATTATCTGGCTTGAGGGTTAACTATCACAAAAGTGTCCTTTATCCCATTAATCTGCCACAAAACACTGCGTAGAGACTAGCAAGGATCCTACTGTGTAAAACAACAAATCTTGCTTCAACCTACTTAGGGATTCCACTTGGTGGGAACTCAAATACAATTGCTCAATGGGATACGATGGTCAACAGGATAAAATAGAGGCTAGCACAATGGGAAACAAGACATCTATCAGTGGGGGGCAGACTTATCCTCCTCAATGTAGTGCTCACTCACCTGTTAGTCTACTACCTCTCTATGTTCAGAGCACCTAAACAGGTCATACGCAAGATAACTCAATTGCAAAGGCAGTTTCTTTGGGGAGGGGATCAAAAAGAGAGAAAAAAGATTGCATGGATAGCTTGGTGATATGAATCCTTGCCGAACTTGTGGCAAAACCCCACACCAATTCAAGATTCAAAAAAACTAGATTTGAAAATGACGAATTTGTTGTACTTTCGCCTGAAGACAACTTGTGTAAATCAACGAGAAGTCACGAAAAGTGTAACCGAGAATGCCAACAAATAACCCCCTGAAGATAACCAATGTATCAACCAAGAATTAAGGATAAGTTCTTTAAAACGATGCCACTTGACTCAAAGAGAAAAGATA
>JAOWBN010013675.1:0-10888 GCA_028565015.1 Pinguicula moranensis
AAGTGGAGTTTTAAAACACTGATTTTGAAATAATCTGTAAAAAAAGGAGAATGAGAAAATTAATCTAAAAAATAAGGGGTACAAAACAGACCATACATGTAGTTTGCCGGGTCTAAAGTTTCAAGATTTACTCATAGGTCTTTTTTTAGAAGTGATATAGCGCACTAATTTTAGCACACTAAAAATATATTAATACTGTGGGTCTACTAGTTCAATCAATTATTTCCATGTGTATAATACTTTTGGGCTCACTTGATCTGATGTGACAAGTATTAGTGTGTTTTTATTGTGCTAAATCATTTCTATTTTTTTATATATATCCCAAGCTGAAATATCTGATGATCCAGGCTTTGCAGTTCAAGCTGACAATCCAGCAAATTCATCAGATGGAGAACAAGCCGTTTTAGTGCGTGTTTGCAAAAATTGTGGAGTTATATAAAAAAATCTACAATACTAGTGTTTGCAAATATTTTAAAACCGAAATAGCTTTTTTTATATTTATGAAAGAAAAATTCAATTATACCATTCAAAAAACCTAATTTATGATTTCTTATAAAAAAAAAATTGAAAGATAATTTTGGATTATAAGAATGTTATTAGGACAAAAATGCATTAAACATGTATTTTCAAAAATGTCAATGCCTGCTTTTCCACCACTGAAACATCTCCTTTCATACTTTTGGATTAAAAAGCCTCGGAAGCAAATTTGGCAAACACTCAAAAAATTAAAAAAAAAATATGGTAGAATCAACAAAAATAGTTTACATAAGTATTTGCAAATTCTGGCTTAGTCCAGTTAATTAGGATGCAGGGGCTTTCCTGTCCTTTTCCTTTGAGTCTTTACTTTCCGTTGGCCATTCTTACATTCTTAAGCGAAATAGCTCTTATCTTGTTTATGTCATGGATGCGTCATAATGACATCATCTGTACCTTGTATATAAACTTTTAAATAAATTCAGATTAAATTCCCAACTCACGTTTCTTGTCTTCTTTGTTCATTTCCGGAGTAGTTCGTCGGAATCGGTCATATTTCATTGGATTTGTGCATCACACATATTAGACGAATTAAAAAATAATTTGAGGCACATGGATTATTAAAAAAAAACATGCCACAATTCGCATGGGCAAGATTTGTCCTCTTAGAAAATTTAGAATTTTTTTAAAGAACAAAAGAAATAAAGAATTTTTTTATAGGCTGAGGTTGACGTGTGCATGTATCCACGAACTTAGAATACACTTGACAGAAAAAAAAAACAAAAATTTTTTACCCAATATATTCTCAATTAAGTTGGAGTTTTAGGGGTCTGATGTACGCGACTTTATCCTTGTAATTATACAAAGAGACCGTTTCCGTTTTGGCGACCCAGGTGAGTATCGATCTCTGGACCTCACATTTGTGAAGTGTAGTTCATTGAACTACCACCAGGGCTTGATTAGAATACACTTGAGACTTGTGTTGAAAAATATAGCATTTCCGGATACGTGAACTGTTCTGATACTCGGATATTGAATCCCCATGACCGAATATCCAAACTTTACCAATTTCGATAATTTGACCACCCCTAAAAAAAATATTAGCTTAAATGTGCAGAGACGTGAATATTTATAATAGTAAATGTGTGTTGCTCTTGCTTTCATACTCGAGCATATAATCTACTAGGATCGACCAACACATACTATACAAGATAAGTGCAAAATAAAATAAAAAATATAAATTTACGTAATTCATCCAAGTTGGTTACTTCCACGACCATGAACGGATAAAGGGGGCTTTGCCGGGCTCTAGCCCAGCCTGTCTCCACCCCCACTAGACATTATTTTTTTTAAAAATAATAATATATAAATATTTTTGTTACTAGATATATATATATATATTATAATCATAAAAATTAACTTTCTAGTATATTGAATGGATATATTATTTTGTAGTTAATTATTTTTATAGATATTAACTGCTGAGCATATAAGTTATTTTATAATCCACATCCGCACCTACTCATGCCAAAAAAATTTATCTCCACTCTATGAAATTTTATTTGTTCCTCTAAATTTTTTTTATACTATCCAAAAAATATTTAGCCCCATCAATTTTTTTTCTAGATCCGCTCTTGTCCATAGCGGTTAAAGTTTTTTATTCACTGTAATATTTCCAAATATAAAGTACAATAAGAACAAAAATATTTATAGACAAAAGTTATCACAGGGTTAGAATGCCTTCATGGACTAATCAAATGAGGTAAATTCCTCTCCACCAATAAAACATGTCCTCCACTAGTTTTTTTTTTTTGAGTACCAATGACATTCGACTATTTGTCAACTAATCTACAGGAATTCACCCAGCCGACTCATCCGGGCGAATAAGGTAAACCACTGACCGAGCATGCCCAGTCATAAAACAGGAGTCTAACCCCAACTTCGTGTTCCCAATGGGGATCGAACCCACAACCCATCAGGGTTACGTGAACTAAATCTTATTAGATTCCATACATCAACATCATCTACCTCGGATCTTTCACCATATAAGTTTAATAGAATGTATCTCGTTGATGAAGAGTTTATTGTGATAGGCGAAACACACACGCACACTATTGTTTGCCAATTGCCAATTGCCAATTGAGAAAATCATTAGAAGATGAGAAATGTAAGAAAAGTCTCACGACAAAAATTGGTATTCGATTTCATAGAGTGTTTTCTCGCAGGAATCAGATTCGATTTGCTTACGAGATGCTTGCCACAACTTGGTCTCGATACCCAATTTTCGAAGCTCCGCCAAGCCGCGCTCCACTGCAAGAAAAATAAGACAACAATGATGACAGAAAAATGAAGATTCATGATAATGCACCTTAAAACTTTGAAACGCCGTTGGTGGGGAAGTCTCGGTTTTAATCACTCTGGGTGCCACCAATTCGGGAAAATCTAGGCCCGTAGTTGAACCTCATATGTTGAGTCGTGGCACATGGGCCTCATGGATTAGTCGGACCCAATATAATTTTGGACACGATGGTTAAAAAAAAAAAAACTTTGAAAGGACGATGAAACAGAAATCAGAATTTCAATGGAAGGGGGTCTACCGTCGACTGCATCGTGTGATGTAGGTGATTCTTTGCTCCCGCGGTTGATCCAGAACTGCAGTCTCTCCTCGGCAATGTCAGGTTCCAGGTCTTGAATCTTTGCTCTTCTCCAGAAATACATCAGCCATGACTGAAGGGAGAACAGACATCGAGGCTTGATTGTTATGTCATGGCTCTCAGCTCAGACAAAGACTTAAATCTATGTCGTGTTTGGGGATGGAAAATGGATAAATACAAACTCACCTGCTTGAGAAGCACATCTTCGGACTCCTCAGGAGTCAGTTCTGTAAGAAGAAGAGAGAGTTATATATCCAAGTGTGTCTAGATACAAGGGGATCACACAAAAATGGGGATACAGTTTAGATACTTACCAAATTCTTCAAGAAAATGAGCCCCTTCAGTGGGAAGTTTCAGTTCATCTACAGAAATTAAAAGTATGTGGCCATGAATAAACACTCTGTTGCTTTAATCTGTATAAGCTAAGCTATGGAGACCAAAATGACTCTATTAAATTCCAATACTTCTATTTAGTGAAATTGTTGGAACTCAATATATCAAGTGGCGCAATGCATATTGGGTCGCAACAAAAACGGCCTCTTTGTATAATTACAAGGGTAAGGTCGCGTACATCTGACCCCAAACCCTAACTTAGTTGAGAATATACTGGGTATGTTGTTGTTTGTTTGTTATAAAATTTCATACATATAGTGACGAGAAACGATACCTGTTACGCCTGATTTTAGTATATTAGGGCGGCGCTTTTGGGCCAATGCTATGGCTATTGCCTCCTCTACCTTTCCAGGATACAAAAGATTATCAGAAACATGAAAAAAAGAAACGAAGATATTAAGATTTGGCATGCCAAGACTGAGTAGAGTAGAGTAGAGCCATCCAGGATACATGATTTTGAAGTGTTAAGACCATGGTAGGTACGGTGTGCAGACCTTTAGTGAGGTGAGTTCCCTCAGACCTTTTTCGACCAAAAGCATGCTTTCGACATTGGGTTTCCGGGGAATTTTGTCCATGTCGAATAGAGCATTCTCCCTTTCTTCCAAGTCAGAATTAACTGCCAATTTGACAGAGAAATAAAAACATGCTAGAACACATCTGGAAAAACTACTGGTTTCATTGTTGCTTCCATTTTATTGTTCGAGGGACCTTACTCCATGATTTTTCATCTTTTGCTTTCTTTCCTGCTGCCAGTATAATTTCAACAGGACGGGAAGCAAATTCTGACCAATATTCATGTCTTGCTCCAGCTATCTCACCGAGGATACCTGCAAATTGAGAGTAAAATTCAGCCTTGCAGCTTGCTTACCCTGATAGTCAGAAAAACTGATGAAGTTGCAATACTGATTATAATAACTTTTTTTGAAAAAATGAAGAGTTATTTTTTCTTTTTTTAAAAAAATGAAAGAGTTATTTTTTGAAAAAATGTGTTTATAATTGGATTATAATTTTAATAAGGCTGTGTAAAACAGGGGCTAAATTTGATCTGATTCAATAAAGTTTAACTAGAGAAAACTATTGAAGTGGTATTTGAAATTGTGCATTTGCGGAAAAAAAAAAGACATTTAAAACATAAAACACAATGTGCAAAATTGTACTTGATAATTAAGATTTTTTTGAAAAGCAAATTATCATATTTTATTAAAACTTACACAGTTGTGCACTATATATGTATCAAAATAAATCAAAAGAAAACGTGGGCACAACACTGCCATAGTCGCTTAGCAATTCATTTGCTGGAGATTACACTTTTGTCTATGTTGTTGTTCTGATAATCTTCTTTCACTTCCCACTCTAGAGCTTCCTATCGTTATTTTGACCCGATTTCCTCTGCACATGAGATGACTAACTCGTTGATTTGGTTTGGAAATCGGTAGTTTCTCTTTCTCTGTATTATCAAATGATCTACTGCATAGGAACCGCAATGTAGAAGATTTTGATTTTAATATCCTGTCTTGCAACACTGTTCACCTCTTCTTCTTTTTTTTGTTACTTTCCCCTCCTTATGTGCCATGTTTGCCAATTTTTGGGATTGCTTCCAATTGTTTGTAGTGAATCTCCCCCTTAGCTTGCATGCATGACTGTTTTTTGATATGAGCTTCCCATTCATTTTGTTATCCCTTTTTTTCAAACAGTACTTAAGGTATCTGAACCAATCTCGGAGGTTGTTTCCCCTTTCAATTAAGTTGTGTCTTTGTTGAGATCCATAATGCTATTTGTATTTTTGCTGTAAGTTCTCCCGGCTCTAGCTTGATTTGCTCAAATCTTCTTCTATTTCTTTTCATCCATATGTGCCATATGGTTGTAACCCACCACAACTTCCAAAAGGCAGTTTCTGTTCTTTTGTAGTTTAATCTCATATAGGGGTGATAAAAAGTCCGATCGGTATTTGGTAAGTCGGATTGGAATCGGGATCCAACTTGTGATCCCAATTCACATTTGGTATGGTTCGGTAATTTGGTAAGTCGGTCAACAACGTACCCAGTACATTCTCAACTAAGTTGGGGTCTGGTTGGTCAGATGTACGCGACCTTACCTTATAATTATACAAAGAGGTCATTTTTTTTGCGACCCAATATGCATTGCGCCATTTGATATATTGAGTTCCAGCAACTTCACTAAATAGAAGCACAAGAATTCAATAGAGCCATTTTGCTTTAGTCCATTATTAACACAAATCTAAAATATTGTTAATGATGACTCTTCCAACTCCATTTGCAATGGACAAAATTTGGTAAGTCAGTATTTTATCAAAAAAATTAAAAAAAACTTCAATATTGGTAATTCGGTATATCGGTAATTTAGTATTGGTAATTCGATATTTCGGTTGGGATCTGTAAACAACTTTCGTATGGTATCGGGAATACCAATCACTGATCAGTATTCCCGATTAAGCAGCCCTAATCCCATATGTGCTTCTAGATGATTGAGTGACTCTCATGGTGCCACTATGTGTAGATTGAACCATTTAAGATAGCTCTTCCATGTTATATCTGCATAAGTACAAGTGAAGAATAAGTATTCAAGGTTTTCTTGTAAATCATCACATAATACACATGTAGTACTCCTTGTTATTGTGATGCCTAGTATGCATACTGCAAGTGGGTGATTTTTTACTCACCCATGTCAAAGCCTCTGAATAGTCCTATCCTTTGACTTTGTGTTAGCAATAGGTCTAGCTAGTGTTTCTACCACTATTGGGATCCTCTTACCTTAATTTTTTGTTGTTGAATTCTTTAGTAGGATTCTCATCACCAATACAAATATCACAGTGAAGGATACACATCTAAGATCCATTGTATCCACTTTTAATGAAAGTTCATTTTTGCTTTAATTTTTGTCAGGAAGTTCCAGTTTGTAGAGTCAAAAGCTTTTATAAAATCTACTTTGAACATGATGTATCGCTTGTATTGTTTCTTTGTTATATCTATTATTTGATTAACACATACCACTCCATCAATTATATTCCTTCCTTTAATAAATCATGTCTGGTTCTCTGATATCACTGATGTTATGACCTGTTTCAATTTGTTGGATAGGTGTGGCCAAACGGTTCTCGAAAACTCAAAATCTGTCCCATTCCGTTATCCGAATTCTCAAAAATTTTTGAAAATTCGAGTATTCGGGACAGGAACGGGACCAGAGGGACGGGTTTGGGTAATGGCTATACCCGTCCTGATTACCCATTTTTAAGCATATAATTTTGAGAATTTCCAAAACTCGTCCCATCCCGTCAACCAAATTCTCAAAAATTTTGGAAATTTGGGTATTTGGGACAAAAACGGGACCCGATTTCTAGTCTCATTTATTTTTGGGACGGGTTCATATATGGGCAATACCCGTCCCGAATTTTTGTTTGGCCACCCCTAGCTTAACTAGGATTTTATACACGCTATTTATCAAGGATAAAGTCTCTAATGTTCTGATTTTGAGGAGTTGTTAACCTTTTCAAAGAGTGTTGCCTCGTGGTAATCTTCCCAGAACTTCCGAATAAACTTGAAATTTAAGTTATTTGGCTCTGGGCTTTTATTGCCCCGTGGTTCTTGATAATCAAGATTAAATAGTGGTAAGAATATGTACCTCTAAGAAGAAACTCTAGACTTAAAATAGAAGCTCTATGGATTGTAATGTAGAGTTACAATTTGGTAATTTTTAAATAAATGGACTACTTGTGGATAACCAACTGGATACCTAAAATTTAAAAATCACTCATTATTTGAGGTTAGGGGTGAACATGGATATATCAATCTAAAAAGAATTGTTTTATTTTTGTCAAATGATCTAATTTTTTTGATAAAAAACAAAAAATATAATATGAATTTCGGTTACGGTTTTGAAACTCTAATTTGGTTTTATTTTATGCCATCCAATTAAAAATAAATAAATAAAAATTAGGCCCATTTAGTTACAAATTGGCCATACATTTTAGCCCAAATTACATATTTGTAGATTTATAGAAAATATTTTTTTATTTATAAAAAGAATAGAAAATATTTTTTCTCATTTTATTTTTTCACAAGTTGTAACATATTTATGCAAACCCACAAATCATTCTTTTAACTCCATTAAATGTTTTCTCTTACAGTGAAATTTACATTTTACACATCTTTATCAGGGGTGTTGGGATTTATTTGGTCAGATTTGTATTTCTTTACACTTAACAAAGTGATTAGTAGACGTTTGGCAAGAATAATAGCAGAAAATTAAAATTCAGACACAGATTTAAGGCCCGAGGTTCACAATCTCCTTAGATCAGGCTAATCCTCATTGAGCTCCAGAATCGGACGCTCTCGTAGCTTATATTAATTTTAAGAATCTTACCAATACAACTACTCGAACAAATCTTTAGAAGACCTTAACAATCACGCATGCAATGACTAATATAGGTAAGAACTTCCTAAAAGATGTCAAGATTTCCTATAAACCTGCAAACAACTCGAAATAACAACAAAAATCAGAATCTAGAAACTTTTCAAGTCTGAGAAGTAGATCAATATCGATACCAAAATGAATATCACGGAGAGTAGGAGCGATCTCACCAATTGAAATCGTAAGACAAGCTGAGAAACGCCTAAAAACTAGGGATTCGCCGTCAAAGAACTCGGATTCGAAGAGAGAGAACAGAGAGAAGTCCAAAAATCGAGAGACAGAGTTTCGACAATGTAATTAATTAATTCAGAAAATCCGACGCCGAAGCTTTTATATCCCAGTGGAGAACAAGTCCGGTCCGTTGGAGCACCATAGATCAACGGCTTCAAATACTTCGAATACACATATAAGTCATGGTCGTTGGATCTTACTTGAAATCAACGATCGGATCTTCCCCGATAATCACAATAAACCCGAGCCGTTGGATTATGTCAGACGATCAAACGGTCGCGACTCTTCGATGGTAGCGTACTCGATACGCTTCATTCCAAGCAGTAGGATCAATTTGGATGGCTTCCTCGAGAAGCTTTGCTTATAACCGTTAGATCACAACATAAATGAATGTTTCACGTTTCATAATGGCAAATAAGCGGGATTCAATGACAGCCACACGATCAAAAATAATTAACGGTCAAGATTATATGTTCATTAATGGCAAACTTGTAATTTCGACAAAGTCATGAATAAAATGGACAATTCTCAATCAGTAAGGGCATAAAAGTCATTTCACAATTCCATTGCTCAAAAACAGCAAAACAACAAGGACAAATACATAATTTCACATTTTTACACAATTAAATCTAATAAACTTGATATTTGCACACAACAATCTCCACCTTGCAAATATCAAATTTCAAGTGAGCAATAATATCAATTTCAGATTTATTCCAATTTTAAACATCCAATTCAATGCTATGAGAACTAGAGTCCCTCATAGCTCCAATTTAAAATCTACAACACAAAGTTAGTTCATTCCAAGTAAATTCACACATTTTTTAAACTTAACTTGAGATACAACTTTAGTTCCGAAATCAGCTGCATTATCATCAATTTTAATCTTTTCAAGTTTAATCACATTACCAGATAATGTATTCCTAATAAAATGAAAATTCACATCAATATGTTTAGTTCTTTCATGAAATACAGGATTTTTACTCCAAAAAATAGCAGATTGACTATCACTCAAAAGAGTCACACAAGAACTTGAAATTCCAATTTCACTTATCAAACCATGAAGCCATAAACCTTCTTTAGTTGCATCAGCTAGATCTATATATTTAGATTCAGTTGTTGATAAAGCGACTACGGATTGAAGTTGAGACTTCCAACTAACACAATTACCACAAAGTAGAAAAAAATAGCTTGAAGTTGATTTTCTAGAATCTAAGTCTCCGGCATAGTCACTATCCACATAACCACAAATGTCCAAATCTGAATTTTTCATTTTGAAAGTTAATCCCATGTCAAAAGTACCAATCAAGTATCTTAAGGTCTATTTTAAGGCATTCCAATGTTCTAGTCTAGGATTAGACATAAATCTACTTAACAAAGAAACTGCAAAAGCTATATCCGGTCTAGTACTAACCATGGCATACATCAAAGATCCAAGTAAATTTGCGTAAAGAATTTTTTCCATCTTTTCAGTTTCAAAATGTGTAGTTGGATATTGATCTCTAGATAGTTTGAAATGGGCAGCAATAGGTAAACTAACACTTTTGCACTTACTTAACAAGAATTTCTTAAACAATCTAGTCATATAGGATGTTTGATGCATTTTTAAAAATCCCAAACTTCTATCTCTATCTATTTCCATTCCCAAAATTTTCTTGGCTTTTCCTAAATTTTTCATTTCAAATTCAGAATTTAAAACTAACTTTAAACTCCCAATTTCATATTTGTTTTTACTAATTATCAACATGTCATTAACACATAACAACAAGAAAATTGAAGAGGAATTTTCAGAATGTAAAAAATACAAGCAAGAGTCATAACTACTTCTTTTAAACCCTAAATTTAACATAAAAGCATCAAATCTTTTATACCACTGCCTAGGAGTTTGTTTTAGACAATACAATGATTTTTTCAACAAACAAACAAAATCAGATTGTTTTGAATCAATAAAATCTAAAGGTTGTTCCATATAAATCTCTTCTTCTAACTCCCCATCAAAAATGCTGTTTTTACATCAAGTTGATCAATTACTAAGTTAAAACAAGCAGCATAGGCTAACATAATTCTGATGGTTTTATACATTACTACGGGAGCAAAAATTTTATTATAGTCAATTCCTTCTTTTTGGGAAAACTCCTTAGCTACTAACCTCGCTTTAAACAATTTTTGATCACTAGGTAAAGCTCGTTCCTTAACTCTATCATTTACAACCTATAACTTTCTGTTTTTTTATGTTTAGGCACTAGTATCCAAGTTTGATTCCTTTTAAGTGAATTCATTTCATCAAACATAGAAGCTTCCAATTTTCAGAATTTTCACAAGATATTGCAGCACTATAAGTTTTAGGTTCAAACAAACAAGTATTATCTCCAACAGAAAATGCAAAGTCAAGTAATTCAGCAAAATTTGCATATTTAGAAGGAGGTTTTCTAACCCTAACTCCTTTACTTAAAGCAACACTATCCGAGGTGGAGTGTTGGGCAGTGTCTAAATCTGATGCTTCCTGAATTTCTTCAGGTTCCACAGATTGTGAAACAGTTTTAGTTTGCACAAATTGGTCATTTTCAAGTGGTGAGTGTTTCCTAATTAACTCCACCTCAATTGGAGGTTCCCTAGACTCCACCTCAATTGATGTATCAGCAGAAGTTGAGGGCAAACAAGGAAATTCAGATTCATTAAAAATCACATCCCTGCTAATTATAATTTTA
>JAOWBN010013686.1:0-22587 GCA_028565015.1 Pinguicula moranensis
CAATCCTTTAGATCTAAAAGAAGATGAAGCAAAGCAGTTGCTGCACATATCAACAGGGCAACAACTTGATGTTGTGCACTGGAATTCTGCAAACCAAGATCAGGTTTGGTTTTTCTGCATTCTGGGGACTACTTATCTTACTAATTTGCTTACTTTTATCAGTAATATATATTTCAATCTATTTTTGTTAGATCTGCCAAGTGATCTTTTTCTTGGAGCTCTCAATTTTTTAAGGCCCACGGCCAAATCTAATAATTTAGTTATATTTGAAGATAGAGAACTAAGCGATGTCTTTGTCATTTTATCTAAAGTTTGAAATTAATCTCCATGGTCCTTTCTTAATTGCACGATTTGTTTTGTTCTAACAGATTGCATGTACATCAATGGAGAGAAATTACGTTCATATATTTGACGTTCATACATATGGACCGACGTTCATGTGCTCACACTACATGCAAACATGCAATTAAGAAAGGAGCTCATACATATGGACCGACGTTCATGTGCTCACACTTTTATAAGTCGTCTGTCAAAAAATAGTTTTCGGAATTTTAGTGTTTGGTTGAATATCACAATTTTATCCCGTGCCCTGAGGGCACGGGCAATACTCTAGTTTTAAATAAATGCATTTTAGCCGCTGTGATTTTCAGAGGTGCAGCCAAGGGGGACCAGGGGGGCCATGGTCCCCCAAAAAAATTAAAACAAACAACCAAATTATATGTAAAAATTATTAATTTTTTAATTTGGTCCCCTTTGGATATTATATACCTAATGCTTCTATATTACAACATAAATTGCATCTAGGTGAGTTTGTAAAAAACACGCAATAAATAAACACACACCCTAGATTTGGCGCTGGCCTTTTCTTGTTCGACGCAAGATCGAAACCCCAACACAACATCGAATTCAGATTTTTATTAGAAATAATAAGAAAATTTCGTGCACCGATTGGAATTTTAACTTGGGTGAAACTGTAAAAATTTCTCTCACAACACAATGGACCAAGATTCAATTATTATGTTAAACAATACAATTAAATATATATATGTTAACTAAATCAAATAGTACATATTATTTTATAATTTTTTAATATAATTATTTTCAACAATTCAATATTTTGATAGATAGTTTTATTTGACATTTATTATTACCAAGTTAGCTAAAAAATATTATTATCTCTATATCGATAATAATAACTTTTGAACATGCATATCCTATCGATATTGATAACAAAATAATCTAAAAAAATGAGAAATAAATTTGACTATTCTATTTTATACCGCAATATTTAAACGTGAATATCCAATCGAACTTATTTAATCTGGTCCGTCCAACTTTATTCAAACCATAAAAAAATTGGCCCCTTTCAGCTAATTTTCTGACTCCGCCCCTCGTGATTTTAAATATATATCTATATCCTCTATTATATGATAAAATTATCTTTTTATTAAATAAGATTAAATCTCAATCCCAAATCTAGCGTGTGTTTTTTTATAGGTAGTTGTGCCGCTAGCCCAGATTGCAGGCAATTTGTGTCATGCCTCTTAAGCTGTACTGCGTACCTCGGGGATAAGACAACTAATTTGGATTGTCCGCCCTGAGTACACTCTTGCCTACTAGATATCCCAACCGGACCCTGTAAAGGGGCCCACCAGACTAATCCAGATAACCATGCAGAATTGATATCCAGCCCAAATAAAACCATCGACCTCATTAGGCAAGCCCTGTGTATCGAGAATCGATACTGCTATGTCAACTCGCATCGTTCCCAAATCTAGCGTGTGTACTACATGCCGGCTGCCGCCGCCTTAATGTATTATTACTTTTTTGAAGTATACTAGTTTTTATGTCTATTTCAATGACAAGTTTGAGTGCATGACTTCGTTATTCTTCCTCTCATCACAGATTGATTGCGTCATTCCATCTTTCACGTGTTTTTTCTACTCTGTCCACCATGACCGATGATGGAACGGGTTGCCGGTTACCAAAGTGTGAATATTATTCGTCCAATGGAAAGTTTGCGTACCCAAAGTTCTCTTTACTCTTTTTTCTTTCTTTCTTTCTAAATTTTTTTATTACATTTTATTCAAATTATTCCTATAAAAAAGGCAACGGTTAGCGGAGCTTGAGCATCCTTCTCTGATTTATTAATAACTAACTGAAAAGCCATTGTTGTTCATCCAAACACAAGAGCAAAATGAGCACAGTTTGTGTGACGGGAGGATCCGGATACATCGCATCATGGCTCGTAAAAGTCTTGCTCCAGAAGGGATACACCGTCAAAGCTTCGGTTCGTTATCCAGGTATGGGTTCTTCCGAAACTCTTATGATTCTGTCAATTTCTCTTTGGTTCTTACGTTTAATGATCGTGATTCGTGGTGCCAGAATTTTTTGATTTTCTGATTTTTTTTTTTTTAATTTTTTCATTATCTCTGTATTCTTGTGGTGGTTGTGGTTGACGATCCAGAAATTGTCGTTTTCTGAAAGATATTTGCATTTTTGTTTTCATGTTTGATGATTGATTTTGTTATCCGGTGATTGGTTTCATAAATGTGCAGATGATCCAAAGAAGACCGGGCATTTACTTTCCCTTGATGGAGCCAAGGACAGACTTAAGCTGTTCAAAGCAGATCTGCTAGAGGAAGGATCTTTTGATTCAATAGTCTCTGGATGTGATGGTGTTTTTCACACAGCATCTCCATTTTTCTTTGACACCAAGGACCCTGAGGTTTACATGCCATTTCTATGCTTCCACTTACATGATGATGCCTAAATTTACTTAGATCTGAAACTCATCTGCTGCTTTCCTCAGAAAGATCTGATCGAACCTGCAGTAAAGGGGACTCTCAATGTGCTTGGATCGGTTGCAAAAGCACCTTCTGTTAAGAGAGTCATTTTAACATCTTCTGAAGCTGCTGTTGTGTTCAATGGTAAAGATTTTACACAGGGTGTGGTTGATGAGACTTGGTTCTCTGACGCAGATTGGTGCAGACAAAACCAGGTAATCTTTCAATGAGACAATGTTAGATTAGGGAAGAGTTGCTCTTCTTTACTATTACTTCTCAACATAAGTTTTCCCTGTTGCTTCTTCCAGCTCTGGTATGTGCTTTCCAAGACTCTAGCTGAGGAAGCTGCCTGGAAGTTTGCCAAAGAGAAGAACATTGACTTGATCACAATAAACCCAGCATGTGTTATTGGCCCATTGTTGCAGCCGGCTCTCAACACAAGTTCTTCAAATATCTCATACTTGATAAATGGTAAGTTCATACAGCTCCAATATGTCATACTAAACAGTTGAATCTCTAAACTGATTCTTGGAATTTTCAGGTGCAGAATCATACCCAAATTTCACATATTCATGGGCAGATGTGAGAGATGTTGTGAATGCACATGTATTGGCATTTGAAACTCCTTCAGCCAATGGGAGGTATCTTGTGGTGGAGAGGACTGCACACCACAAAACAATTACTGAGATCCTGCGCAAACATTATCCTAATTACAAACTTCCTGAAAAGTAAGTTTGATATTTCACTTCTGATCAGTGTTTCCTGTGAAAAATGACATTGTCCCTGTATTTACTTGTCTTCTGAGAATTTCCTCGCAGGTCTTCTGATGACAAGCCACTAATGGCAACTTACGAGGTCTCCAAGGAAAGAGCGAAAAGCTTGGGAGTTACTTTCACTCCCCTGGAGCAGAGTGTCAAGGACACCGCTGAAAGCTTGAGGGAGAAGGGATTTTTGAACCCCATCCATGTTTAGATGCCTCATTGTCCTGCTCAGGGCTTCTGTATTTGGTTTCTGAACCTCGTGTGCTAGTTTGCTGAGATGAGACCTCTGCATTTTACTTTTGAGTGAATAATGTACCTCTGTTGAAGGTGTACTTTTATCAATTCCTATGTTAGTTTTTTGTTATCTTGCTCTCTATTCTTCCTAAATCGTAGTCCTTGCTCATCAGAACGGATAGCTAACAAAGCTTGATCAGAAGGCACTGACTGATACCCGGGACGGCATTATTCTGATCGGTAGAATATGATGAAAGAAAAACAGATTCAATGAAAGAATATGATGCACCAGTTGTCTAAAAGAAGCAGAAAGAGTAAAGAAACTTCTCCAATTCAATTATAATCAAGAAATGAACAAACTATTATAAATCATATGAAGTGTTTTTCAACCTTCAAGAGGAGTAAAGTATACTGTACTATTACAAACATGGCTCAGAAACAGAGAACAAAAGAACTTGATTTATTGAAGCATCGCTGATCGAGGAAGACGCGCACCAAGTGTTAAACCAAGTTTATCTTCAAAGTGTTAAGCTTCTCACAATCGAGAAGTTAACACAAGGACTAGTACAAGAGAAATGGTGGAAGAGGGAAAGGAGAAGACAGGAATATGGGGAAAAAAAGATGTCAGAAAACCTTTCACTTCAAAACTGGAGCCTTTCTTAATTTACAAACGTACTTATAGCTGCATACGTGACTACACTTTCTACATCGCAACTTCAAGAGTCCACGCTTCTAACTATTACAAAAGATAATTCACGCAACTAATTTACACAAAACATGCCTCTATGAAGACAAGCATTATTACATAAAAAACGGCTACGTGTCCTCCACTTGCAATTCTTCTTCTTCTTCAGTCAGTTAAGCGATGATGACAATTCCTTCTCAGTTGACGCCTTTGTGGCCATCATTCTCTTACCACGATCTCTAATCTTGCCAATTCCCTTCTAATTCTTCCCTTGACAGGTATTTAAGACTACATGAGATATTACTTTTAGCTGATGTCAATCGTATGACTTATAATGAAGCATTGTCACGAAAAAATTCTGAGAAATGGCTTAAGGCCACGAAATCCGAATTGCAATCCATGGAAGATAACTATGTATGAGACCTGGTTCACTTGCCTGACGGGGTAAAACCCGTGAAAAACAAAAAAAATTCTAGTGCCCACTGTCGTGACTTCGCCATCCATAGACGGTATACCTAACTGGCCGGTAGAGAGAGATGCAGAGAAACGAAAACAATAAGAAATAAAAAAAAAACAGAAAGAAAAAAGAAAAAAAGAGGATCTTAAGCTTTTCGTGAGCTCTGATACCATGAAAAGATTAAAAGAATCCATGGTGAATCGATAAAGGAATAAGTTACTAAGATGTTTCTTTTTTCCTATTTCATTGATTTGTATATTAATATAGGGGATCATTTTTATTTTTGCCATATCATTGATTTATATACAAATATTGAAGATGTTTTTATTTTTGCCATCAAGGAATAGCTACTAAGAAGTCTATGTTTGAGCTCATTATTGATTTATAAATAAATAATGATCATTTGCTTTATATATATTTCAATTATTTTAAAAAACGTAGTATTTTGATGATCTTAAAAGAATCTCTCAACCATTTTATTAGAGATATTGTAAATAATACAGATGTTTTTTTTGTTATGCCAAAATTCACTAAGAAGAAAAATAAAGTTTATATACAAATGTGAAAGAAGAAAATGAAAAATACATATAAGAAAGGAAAATAAAATAAAGTGGAGCTCAACATCCATTGGAAAAGCTTGGATTGTTTCTCAAGCACTTGAACATAGCCCTCATACCCGACTTCAATCATCACCCACCTGACTTTCACATATTCTAGGAATGAGATCAATGCAACATTGATTCAAACTTGTAGCTTCTCAGGTTGCCTCAGAACCTCAAATTTGCTGGTACATACCTCTACAAGTCTCATTAATGTCAACTTATGAGAGCCAACTCTGGTACACAATTCAGCTTGCAGTAAAAGCATTAACCTATCAGCCTTATGCGGGAGTCATAACTTAATTAGCCAAGTTCAGCTTGCACATATTGTCCTGAAGCATACAAGAGTCATGACTATCAACTTATCAATCACTAGGATAGGTACAGAGCTCAACCTGCTTGCCTAATAGCCTAAATAGTTATGGAATTGTTCTTTGAACCCCATTTCTAAGTAGTGAAAGACGGGCAGGGTGAAGATGTAACCAATCTGTTTCTTTTCAATTGCTCTATTTTGTTCTAAACTATCTACAAGTAGGTGAGTATCCTTTTAGGATTTCAGCCATCTCAGTTCAGAGGATTTTTCCAGGACCCACGTGGTTGATCCTTCAATCAACAAAATGCCAGCATCAAGATATAGTGATTTTATGTAGTTGCTCAGATGTAATTCTGTTGCTCCATGCTCATCACAACGTGAGTTATCATATGTTGCATCTGTTGGTAGCAATCCTCACTTAGGAATCATAATGTGAATTGTATGCAGGATTCTTTACCCAGTGCTGCAACAAGTCATTATCCAGTGATGCAGAAAGTTTGTGCCTTGTCTTTTTTCTGATGCATCATGATCCTTTTAGAATTTCAGGCATGTCAGAGAACATATCTGCCAATCTGTAAGTGTATATGTAAATGTTCTGGTTGTGAGCATGGATTTGATCCACATGCTCTTCTCTGAATGTTTGCCACAGTGTGAGTGTAGCTTTTCTCACAGGCCTAGAAGTGAGCATTGTTTCTTGCTTTCAAAATTAACCATGGCATTGCAATCCAGATTGAGTTCCATGTTGTTGTGTTAATCTGTGTTGGTGCTTGGAGATTGCTTATCTGATCAACCTCTGTGTAAATATTACAGATGTTACAAGTATGTTGGAGGTTAATTAGATTAGAAGTGCAAGTAGATTAGATTATCTGGGGCCAATTTGTTAAAAGTGTTCGGTTGATTGAGATATGCACACTTCTGTTCAAGAAATAATAATAGTTTGTAGAACATAGCTAAAAGTAACTTCTTATGGTCCATTTAGAAAAAAAAGGATGACGATTGTATGATTGTGAAGCTCAAAAGTTCTTTACGTCTAAAAATGTATAATTTATTGAGAACATATTTTTTTTTACTGCGTGTAGCCTGCAAAAGAAGGCGTCGATAGAGGGAAGCACACTATGAGCTGCGGATTTTGAACTGAGATCTGTCACTGATTCGACAAGTGAACAATGGTTATGCGTTGACATAGAGTATTGTGGATCATGGTTCGCATACTTTGGATTGTGGTTTCGCATAGTCTTAACCATTGGTTTGCATACTCTGGACCGGTGTCCAAATACTCTGGACTGGATTGTGGTTTACATACTCTAAATGGCGACCCGCATACTTCGGACTACAACCCGCATACTCTAGATTGTAGACCAACATGGGCTGAGGGTACTGTGGAATGTAGTTCACAAAATGCGAACCATGGTCTGCCACCCTTCAGAGGAGACATTGATGGTTCTAGGAAGCGCGGTCAGCAGAACTCGGACCGCACTCCAATGTCGACCCATTGTGTGGATTGTGGTTCATTGATACAGAATTATGATCCTGTAGAAAACATTATGGACACCATTCACATAGAATAAATGATTCAAGTGTCAAAGTACAATTACCTTCAAGATTTTTAATTTTCTGGATAGTATATCCACACCAACTTAAACACATACTTGAAGTGGGTTTATTCGACTCTTGTAGTTAGTGTTACCATAAAATGAACACGGAAAATAGAAAATTTATCAAAAGCTGCAATAGGAAATTGTGAACTTGATAACTTCAATCATGCGGGCACCAGAGTGGAAGGGGGTTCTATTCCTGACTCAAACATTGCATAATCTTGTGGAGCAGGAGGCTTCATTTTTTTTTTGGTGTATGAATACCTTGGCTCGCTTAGGAATTGTAAATCTAATTCAGACATGTTAGAATATATTTAACGAATAAACTAAATTCAACAATGAATTCGTACCTTCAATGCGAAAGTATATAGAACCATAATTTTCCGACTGATAATATCAGAACATGAACTATGAGTATATGAGAGAGTCTTCTTGTAATCTACGAACCCATATCTCCGCCTTCATACATGATAATGCAACCATTCAAGAGAGAAACAATATATATTTATTTTTGGGTCTCAATACATGAGCATATGAATTGTGTGTTGAATAGACGTCAGATACGTCCTATTTATAGGGAAAGATTGCAGTTCACTCCTAATTATGGTGGCAAAATCCTACCATAATAAGGACTCTAAATATTCGATAATTAATAAATAATTAGCCTAATTAATTCAGTTAGACTAAAAATATATTTTGTCTAACATCTTACACTCGGCTATATATGTCGTATTACAAAATACAATTTTAAAATCTCTCGATACTTTATACGAGAAATGAGTCGTACGACCATAAAGTAACTAGCATTGTCATATTAAGTCATCATCTAACTAACATGATACTTTCAAAGTAACGATACCCAAAATCTTTTTCGCATCACCGATAGCTGCACATCCCTTTAAGCTATTCAATATTTGATTACATACTTAATGTAACCATCATGACAAATATGATGAAGCTAGATAGATTGTTCCTTAGACACTAATGACCATCTGTATCAACTCGACTGATTTCTTAGCATGATCCGCTAGACTATATAGAACATAGCCGTTGGATGACATACTAAAGTAGCATCATCAAGCCTCAACTTCAAGCCATAGCTCCAAGTCAAAGAGTAACGTCTTCGGCGTATGTCTGTGTGATCACACAATGACTATCAGGGGATTCTTTTGTCATTTTCACAACGGTCGCTATGTAGCTCACATAGTATCATATGTGTGTCATGAAATAGCTCTCAATTAGGTGAGCATGTCAATTATTTATGCCATGCGAATAATAGCCTTTGATAAATACACATAGTCCTTATACTCTACATTTGGCTTAAAAGCTTTAATGTAAAAACCCAGATATTTCATAGTTGATTAACATAGGATCTCATTTTAGACCTACTACAATGACTGTCCAGAACATTTATCTGTCTAATCCTTCAAGCTAGGCAAGCATAATGGTGATTACCTGTGTGATAAGGTCAATCATAAAGCTTTGTGATATTTATTGTGCCTTATTAATTGATTATACACTAAAGTAATGCTCAATGAAAAGAAAAACGTCAATTTCATTTCATAATCAAATATTACAAAATATGACCTTATTATTTGCAAGATATGATCAAACCCTACGTAATCCTAGACTCATGACATGTGCTCTAATCACATATCTAGGAATGAGTTTAATCATCGGATCAACGACCATCTTGTCGTTAAGAATATACTTGATACTTATTCTTTCTTGATAGCATTTCGAACAACGTGGTAGCGTCTCTTGATATGCTTTGTCTTCCTATGGAATTTTGGATCCTTAGCAAACTAAATTGGTGCATTATTGTCACAGTTAACGTCTACAAGATCATGGGGTCTCATTGTTAAATCGAGTATTGGAGAAAACTTCTGAGCCAGAGTGCCTCTTACACGGCTTTGCTACATGCGACATATTCTACTTTCATGGTTCACAAATTGATGCAGTTTTGCTACACCAACATACAGCTCATTCACCAAGGATGAAGGAATATCCAGAAGTTGACTTGGATTCCCCCAAATCGCCTTCCTTAATCAACATCTGTGAATCCCTTCAAACGCAGGTTTCCCTATTGATAGCATAGGACTAGATCGACCATTCCACGAAGGTAACAAAACATCCTCTTGAATGCCTGCCAATGAGCAGTCTCCAGGTTGCTTTAGTAACAGATCAACAACCCAACTGCAAAGCAAATATCCTGGCGTGTACATAACATGGCATACATCAAACTCTCAATGACACTTGCATAGGGAAGAATGTTCATTTCTTCCTTTTCTTTATCTATTTTTGGGTATTGATTGAGGTTTAGTACCAAACCCTTATCAACAAGGGTGCCATAGGTGGTGAATTTCTTTAAACTTTGTTTATATGTGTCTGTTGGGACAAACCCAACGTTTTCTTAGAACAATTTCTGCAATCTCAACACCTAGGGCATACATGGCTTCACCCATTTCCTTCATCTTGAAAAATGGAGGAAAGCCACTGCTTAGTGACGTTGATCATTTACATGTTATTTCCAGCTAGTAGTATGTCGTCAACATATAAGGAGAGAAACATGATTCCTTCCTTTGTATTTAGGACACACACGCAATGATTATCAACTATCATGGTCATCCTCAAGCTCGAGATGCTTAGCTATATCCGCGAAAGTTTTGATGGTCACGTCATGAGATATTAGTTTTGAAGGGAATCCATCGTCTGTTTTCCCTTTAGTCTGGTAGTGAACGAATCACATCATTAACCTGTTCGAACTCAGAAATTTTGATTCCTCCTGTCTTGAGATCTACAACATGGTACTCAAAATGCCGAGGTGTTTAAGTACAGGTCGACCCAAATTGATTTTGTACTGTAGATGATTCAGGTGGAAGTACGGAGCCTTGTAGCTGAGATTTGGCTGTATTTGTCCTTGAGTTTGTCCCATATGGACTTGGCCATGGGCTCTACATTTTACGTGTCAATCAGGTCATCATGCATGCAGTACAATATAGCATAGCATACACTACGATCCTTCTTAGCCCATGCATCGTAGGTCGCATTTGTTCTCTCGGGTTCTTCCATGGTAATATGCTCTAAAATGTCATTCTCGTGCAGGAGATATTGAATCTTCTTGGACCAAATGTCATAGTTTAATCTAGTTAACTTATCATTGGAAGAGAGCTTGGCTATCATGCTAGGGGTGCCATTTCTACAATAGGACATTAGGCACAATTTTAAAACTAAATTTTCTGTAAGGAATTTATTATGTAATACATTCAAAATTTTTGCTAGACTTATAATCATCGCGTTCTATATAACCAAAAAATTCTAGTAAAATCTAACTTTCACGTATCAAAACAAATTCAAGGAAAAAATACATAATAGCACACACAGCATAACGGATTGACACATGTAATAGTTAATTGTAACAATTAAGTGGTTATTGCTGTAGAGTATTTTTAATTTGTTTTAGCCCAAAAAATTGGCACATAGAATTGTTTTTTTTATAAGCCTGGCACATAGAATTGTTAATGTATGATAATTTGTTTTTCTTTTAACACATAGGTAAAAGAAAAAAAATGAATCTATCAAAAATTTGAAATTGATCACAATGTGATCCTTAACCGATACAACAAGCATCCAAGTAACTGGTTGGGACTTAAGGTCCAAATCGAGGGCCAAATTTGTGATGAGGTCACAAAGGTCCCTCTTAAAAACCAGCCTTAGACACTCCCTCACGAGTATGACTAATACGGATTTTTTTTATTTTAAAATTTATGTTAATTTTGATTACCAAATTAAATTATTAACACATAGTTAATAATTATTTGTTTTTTTAGAAACTAATCTTAAAAAAAACAAATAGCACATAAGCATATAAAACATGCTAATTCATGTAATACATGCTCGGAATAAAGAACGTGCTTTTAAATTAATTCCTAATCATGTATACTAAGAATTAAAATATTTGATTGCACTTAGCAAGTAAAATAAATAATTTCTAATCATGCATACTATGAATTAAAATTTAATTGCATGTATTGTCATATTAAATTAATTTATTTAACACAAATAATGTAAATAAATATAAGACATACTTATATTCGTAAAACTCATTTACGGAATTTTAAAACATAGTTAAATATTAAGAATAACTAAAAAATTTGAAACAAAATAATTAACACATAATTTTTACTAAGAAATTATTGACATATGGTTAACAATAGAATATTAACACATATTTAATAAATATTCCGAATAAAATCAATCACACGCACATTTAGATTAAATAAAATTATATTTATAACTTTATTCGATAATTACGAATTCTTATCGATAAATTTGAATTTGTTATATAAATAACAAATAATCATGTAACAAATCATGATTACTTACTAAACTAATTCACGTAAGAATTCTAAAACCGTTAGTCTTAAGGATTCGCGTAAGAATTCACGTAAGATATCTAAAATCGTTCAACATTTCTGGAAGCCAAAACAAGTTCTATTAAAATCACATAACCGACATTTACAGAAAGTGAAACAATTCTTAACAATAAATTGACTTAACCGATATTTATGGAAACCAAAACTTCTCAACAAGTAATTCACGTAACCATAATCTACGTAATTCTAAGAATTTGTAACAATTAATTCGGAAGTAACAAATTCTTCGTAATGGGAAGAAAACGTGTTAAAAGAAATGAATTTTTCAAAATGGAAGAAAACGAAATGATTTCTAATAATTTGTAATCATCATATTCAACACATATGTTGTAATCATCATATTCCACAAACATTAAACACATGCTGTAACGAATTCTAATAAAATCAATCATTACAAAATAATCAAATTTTTAATAAGATAAACAAATAATTGTTCGAGCATAATCAATAGCGATTATAATCAATAACGAAAACCTGATTATGATTCTACTACAGATTTAATCTAGACATGCTAGAATGGATCTAACAAATAATCTAAATACGACTATGAATTCGTATCTCTAATGCGGAAGCGTGTAGAACCGTAAGATTCCAGCTGATTATTTCACAAACAAGAACCAAAAGTCTACCAGAGTCTCCTTGTAATTCACGTACTCAGATCTTTGCCTTCACAGATGATAAACAACAATTCGAGAGAGAAACTGTATATTTCTTTCTGGGTCTCAACACATGTGAATAAAAATTGTGTGTTAAATAAGCGTCTGATATGTATTATTTATAGGAAAAGATCGGAGTCCAACCGTAATTACGGTGGCAAATATCAACTCTAATAAGGACCTCAATATTACGTAATTAATAAATAATTTCTTAATTAATTCAATTAGACTGAAAATATATTTTGTCTAATAGGAATCAATTCCAAATTCATCAATATCATGATTAAAATCTAATTCAATCAGTTCATCACTCCTTAGAAACAATTAATCTCCATGTCACATGCAGTGCCTAGGAATCGCCGGATCATGGTCCACGTAATGATGCAACCCTAGTGCAATCGATTCACCAAACCAAAGGAATGTCAACATGAAGATCATTGAAGAGCCTAAAGGTGGCATGAAAGAGAATGAAAGATGTGATTCATTGAACCTACCTGGTGACCCAATCACTCGCCTAAGGTCAAAGAAATTCAAAGAGACATTGAATTCGATCTATAAAATTTGGGCTAAATATAACATATGTGGACCCCATGGCCCAAAACCCCCAAGTGGGATCCATGGACCATTTGAAAAAACCCGACCCATTAGCGTGATCTAACTCACGGCCGAGGATGCGGCCCAACGGGAGGCCCAAACCCAAGCCCACGTGTGGAAGATCTCTCAAGGGGACATGGTGTGAACATGACCAAGTCCTTATGAGACAAGAATCTAAGTGGGTAAGGAACTAACCTTAAAGCCATTATCTTGTCTCGGCCAATCTAGGTGGATAAGGAACTAATCTTAAAGGAGTTATATTGTCTTGGCCACTTCATTATCCAATCTTATTAGATTAGAAAATTTCCTGATTTATGTTTATCTAATTAGATATAGATTTTTGGTAGGAATTTTTGAACCCTTATCCTATATAAAGGGGGCCTTGACCATCAAATTAATTTTATGTCTTGTTTATGAATTTTTACATTTTTACATGTTGATAATTGTATTCTATTCTAGTTTTAAACCATATTCGACTTATCTTTTCTCTAACAAGTCAAGTGGCGTCGTATCTCAAAGGAACTTATCCTTGATTTTGGTATGAGTTACCTTCGGGGGATTAATTGATGGCATTCTTATTACTAAAATCGTGACTATTGTTGGTTGACAGAAATTGTCTTCTGGCATTAGAAACAACACATTTGTTCGTGGTTGTGTTTTGAATCACCGAATTAGGTGTAGGATTTTGTCAAAAGTTCAGCAAAAGATTCATATCATTTGGAATTAGAGCCAAGTTTGACGTTTTTGCCCTATCAATCAACATTCAAGTTGCTGATCTCGTTGTAGCTTCAAGGCCGAAATTCGCTTGATAGTTTATCTTTAATTTTTGTATTGTTTTTCATTTTTTGAATTGTAACTTGTTGGTTTTTCAAAAAAAATAAATAAATTATATTTTGATTTAAAAGCCGAAGGAAGGCCAATTAAAAAAAGATTAAAAGGCCAAAAATAGTACTTCATGAAAACTTTGGTACAACCAATAAGAGATCTATTCAAGTTTATTATTTTTGAGTTGTTGGATCAAATTCAAAGTGTTGTGTTCCTTGAAGTTCAAAAGTATGGACTTTGAGTCATTCCATACTCACACCTGAGGCGCCACACGCCCGTTAAAGTCGTCAAAAGAAGAGTCCTTCTATAATTCTTAATCTTAAATCAAATTCCAATCCCTCAAAGATTATCGTTTGGCTTGACAAGAGATTCGAGTTGAAGTTGACTAAAACCATATTGAAGATACTTGTGTGGTAAAAGGCAAGAGTGGTGAGATTCAATAAAGAGTAAAAGACACATTGAGTGATACACGAACGTTTGAGTTAATATCTTGGAGTGCATATACGTGAGGGATTGGTGAGTACTTTTTACAAACCATTTTCTTGTGCAGATACAAACATGTCTAGGAAAGACAAGTTCGTGGCTAACTCAATGTATGAGAAGACACCTAAAAATGTCTCAACATGGTGATTTCTTGTCATCAAGAATGATTGGAGCGAGTCGAGGCCCAACCAATGAGACATCCACTAGCCATGCCTTATAGCCAGCCCCCATATATTACCACTTTTAGGAGGTAAAACTGTGGCTAACGTGCCACATGAGATGCATGAGTCCGAGGACAGTTTGTGGATGATAAAGTTGAGTTTAATGCATGGTTTGATGGATTTGAGCACGAATATAGCCCCATGATTGAGGAGCTCGAGCAAAACCTGGGAACATGAAGGTGCAACAACCAGGATGACCACCTTACCAAGATGTTCATGATGTTGGCTACCCAACACGTGCTCTTGAGGATCACCTTGAAAATTAAAATGCTTACCTTCCAAGGGAGAAATGACCCCGAGGCATACTTAGAGTGGGAGATGAAAGTGGAGAAAATATTTAGATTCCGTGACTATACTGAGTGCTAGAAGGTAAAACTCTCTTCTATTGAGTTTACTAAATATGCTATTATAGGGTAGGATCAGGTATTGAGCGACAGGAGACGTTATGGAGAGCAACCTCTTTAGGATTGGGAGAAGATGAAATGGATCTTGAGAAGAAGATTTGTTCCTAGTCACTTCTACCGTGAGATCCACCAAAGTTTGCAAAGGTTCTAAGAGAATAGAGGAGCTCTACAAAGAAATGGAGTTACCCTTGATTTGAGCCAACATTCAGGAGGATAGTGAGGTAACTATGGCACGTTCAAGGACTGAATTGTGAGATAGTTGATGTGATCGAGTTGCAGCATTATGTTGAGATAGAGGACATGCTCTATCAAGCAATTAAAGTTGAGAAGCAACTTTAAAGAAAGTCTGTAAGGAAGGCCTGCTCAACCCCGAGCTCTAGTTCCACATTAAAGCCAAACCCTAAGTGCAAGAAGTTGAGTTTCAATTCTTCAAAAAATAATGATGTGAAAACCATGTCTAAACAAGGTACTTCTACACTCTCTATATCGAGATACCATGATATTAAATGTTTCAAGTGACAAGATGTAGGTCACATTGTGAGCCAATGATCAAAACAAGGAATCATGCTAATCAAGGGTGATGGAGGAATCTCATCTAAGGAGGAACCGAGTGAAAATGGTTTGATGGGAGATGAGGAGGAGCATTAGGAGACCGTGGCTGCTATTGGAGAGTTGTTGGTCATTTGTAGAGCATTGAGCTTGCAAGTCAAAGAAGAGGATGATCAAATACAACGTGAGAATCTTTTTCATACTTGTTGTTTTGTTTACTAACAAGGTTTTCAGTGTCATTATAGATGGAGGAAGTTGTGCAAATGTGGCTAGTATCTACTTGGTATAAAAGATTTGGATACCATCAAACATCCAAAGCCATATCGACTTCAATGGCTGAATGACGTAGAGAGATGAATGTAATAAAACAAGAAATAGTGCCTTTGGTGATCAAAAAGTATGAAGATGAAGTTCTTTGTGATGTAGTGCCCATGTATGCATGCCATATCCTTCTTGGAAGATCATGGCAATTTGATAGAAATGTAACCCATTATGGGGGTACAAATAGATATTCATTTAGTCATAGAGGTACGGCTATGTACTTGTACCTTTACCTCCAAAATAGGTCAATGAGGACCATTGTAAATTGAGAGAGTTTAGAGAAAAAGTAAGAGAGAAAAAAAACAAAAGAATACATGAGAGAAAAATAGAGAGAAAAATAGAATAAAAGAAAGAAAGAAGTATACTAGGCCCAAAACAGTGAGATCAAGAGTACTTTAAATTCTCGTGTTTCTATGATTGTACTTTTGTACAAGGAAGCTCTAATCTCTACTAATGATCTACTTGGTGAAATACCAAGAAATGTTGTTTCTCTCTTGCATGAATTTGAGGATGTTATGCCCGAAGAGTTAACGTAGTAGAATGGTGGAAAGATGAGGAGATAACGGGCGAAGGATATAAAATTCCATAATAGAATAGACTGGATTTCTATTATCATGATTTGAATTGTGAATTTCGTTTTTTGTGTGCAGTACTTCTGTATGTAGAACATTGGCTCCAGGGTCCAAAGGGTGCACATGACTGTCCCCAGTTCAGTTGGAATAGAAGTCACCAGCTAACATAACATTGGCGGGAAGTGAGGTCTTCCTAGTTGACGACAAAGGTCAACCTGTCACGACCGTAGTGGGTCAAATAGAATGATGTTCCTTCTATTTATTTTTTATCCCATTAGATGGATAAGATACCCGTATTGTGGTATCGGCCGTACCTACCTAGCTCCTCGTTGGTCCTCTTTCTTTATCAAAGGAAATGAACCCCAAGCCCTTCCTTACCATGGTTCAATGCCCAGCTTAAAGTTAGGGCTTGGAAAGATGGCTATCTTGCATTTCCTTGCGCTTCGAATACCCCTCAACATCTACTTTTCGATGAAGTCATCTTACTATTAGGCGGTAGTCTGAACACCAACCAAATCTCAATGAAAATGGAATCAACTCGATCATTCAAGTCGGATAGCATTTATCTATGCCGACCTACATTAACAGCTTTCTTCTCTTATTCTTTCTCGAGTTACAGGGGAATCGAGTGACTTTCTCTCGGATGCGGGCGAAATTCCCGCCAATGGCTGAGATGCTTTGGTTGGTTAATCCGATCAGTTTCTCGATGGTCGGCGAGTATGATTTCGGTTAGCACTAGCCTGGGTGGTATGGTGAAACATACTCTCCCCCACACCAAGAGATAGTGATGAGTCTTGTTGCAACTTATACAACTGACCGTCCTGTGTTATTTCACCGATATTTGGGAACTGATCCTCTAGAAATTTGACATTTCGACTGTCGATTTCAGTCATGCCCCATTCAGGTGTTCACCGAATAAACACCCATTTGGTTGCAGTTGGACCAGGTTGGCCATGTTGATGGGTTTGGTTGGGCACATAGCCCGCCGAACTCCATTGTCTCATGTGATCCAAAATTGGCTTCCTTTCATTCCATAACTCATATGGAGTGGTGGGCACACTCTTGCTTGGTACACGATTGAGAATATATGTTGTCGTGAGCAACGCATCTCCCCAAAAGTTTATGGATAGATTGGCTTGCATCATCATAGACCTAACCATGTCAAGCAAGGTTCGATTCCTACATTCTGCAACACCGTTTTGCTGCAGAGTGTAAGGAATGGTAAGTTGCCTTATTATGCCCTTTTTTATCACAATACCCTTTGAACAGATCAGAAAGGTATTCGCGACCGCGGTCGGTTAGAAGAATCTTAACTCTTCTATCCAACTAGTTCTCTACTTCAGTTACATAGCGCTTAAACACATCAAGTGCTTTGCAACGATTAGACAACAAATACACATATCCAAAACGCGAATAGTCATCTATGAAAGTGATGAAATAAGAAGCTCCATGGAGTGTTTTTATGCTTATGGACCCGCAAATGTCAGAATGAATTAACTCTAATGGACTTGATGCTCGAGAAGCTTTACCGAAAAGCTTCTTAATAGCCTTGCCAGCTAAGCAAGGTTCACACACATGCAACTTAGCCTTTGTGAATTGTTTCAATAGACCACACTTAGCAAGTCTATTCAACTTATCTTGGCCAATGTGACCAAGTTTTGCATGCCATTTAGCAGATTCAGAATCAAGTTTAGTACCGGAAACTAAGGCAAGGGATGCATTATCACATATATCATCCACATAAAGAATGCAAAAACCATGTTTATATGAGTCGTGACCAAACAAATCGTCACCGTACTCTATGTTTAATCCACTTCTGTGGAACTTAAAATGTGAAACCCAATTGTACTAAAGAAATCACAGATACCAAACAACATCTAACTTCCGGTACATATATAGTATCATACAACACAGTGTGCTCCCGCTTTGAAGCTGGAGCTTGTAGGTGTCAATCCCTATGACATCTTCCTTACTGCCATTGCCCATAGTAACACTACGAGTTTCAGCGCTACAGCGATGAAACTTGACAAATCCAGCATGGTCATTCACAACGTGCTGGGATACTCCTGAGTCAACAATCCATTTAGGAAAGATGTCAGCAACTAATGCATAGGAGCATACATTTACTATGGGAGTATCAGAAGTGAAAGGTACCGTATTTGACTCGGAACGGTTCCGAGAGAAACGACCTCTCTTCCCATTATAGCACTTCAGACACGCTATAAGCTTTGGGCCGTATGCCACGAGTGGTTGTTTGGTTACATTCTTTTTCATCTTCCTGGCAGATTTCTGAGGTTTTATTGCTGACTTGCCAGACTTCTTGCTACTCTTAGAGTTTCCCTTATTAGCAGAAGAAATCTTGGCAGCGTGGCATAAGCTCGTAGGCTTTCGTCCTCAAGCTCATCGAGGTGCTTGACTATGTCAGGAAATGTCTTATTAACAATGTCATAAGACATCAAAAGTCTAGAAGGAATCCATCGGTTGTCTTCCAGATCATCAAATGAACGTATCTCATTGATGACTCCTTTGAACTCAGAAATTTTGATACTGCCCATACTGAGTCGACGCAGCAGGTGATTTGCAATGTGTAGGCCGATTTTGCATCTTAGCACATCTTTCGTGTCTAGGAGATACTGAATCTTCCTGGACCAGATGTCATATTTCAATCCAGGGAACATATCACTGGAAGAGGGTTTCTTGATCAGACTAGGGGGTGTCATATTCCTACATGTATATTTTAAAGACATAAGGCACAATTTCGAGATTAGATTTTCCTTAGGAAATTTGAATTATATATTACGTTCGAAAATTTCGCTAAGCCCATAATCATCACGCTTTATATAATCAAAAATCCTACAAAAAAATTAATTTTCATATCGAGCAAAAACACAGTAACATATACAGACCAAAACATAATTGGCCACTTGGGGTTTTTGCTGTAGAGCATTTTTGGTATAATTTTGGTATATCTGTTAATTTGTTCTAGGCAAACGAATTTGAATAAATTAAATTGTAACACATAATAATTTAATTTTCTTTTAGTACACAATTAAAAGAAAATCTTTGACATTTCAAAAGTATCTGACTTAGTACATGTACCTAGGTAGGATTCCTGTACTAAATTTCCGAGAAATCACAGCCTAGACAATACTACCATTTCTTGTGAAGAATTCAGATATCTGGTGGAGTCGCACAGAGCTCACTTAACAACCATCCCTAGACAATCCCTCACAAGCACGATTAACGCGGATCTCTTTTGAAATTCGGCGTAATTATGACAATATGGGATAATAATTCAATTATCAACATGGAGTTAATAATTTTTTCTCATTAATTTTATTAATTCGAAACATATTCTCTAATAAAATTAATTTCTAATTCACGTGATAAATATAAGCATGTTTTGGAATTAAATTACACGTAGCAAATAAAAATAATTCCTAATTTATGCATGCTACAAATTAAATTACACTAAGCAAAATAATTTTAATTCGTAATTATGCATACTAGAAATTTAATTGCACAAAGCAAATAAATAATTTCTAATTCATGCATAATTAAATGCATTTAACACATAAATGTTTATTTTGAGCTTCAATTTTAATTTTTAACAATTAAAAATTATTCATGCCCAAGACCTTAAGAAAATAAAACCCAATTTATTTTTTTATTGAATTAATTGGACAATTTCACCAATTAACAGGCCCGACCCAAAAACTTCGAAGACCCAATCGTTTTATAGTAGGCAACCCATCACATTTGTTTTTAATTCGAATGGGCCAATTCAAATCAAGCCCAATTCGCTAAAAAAAATATGAAGCCCAACTTCAACATTTTAAAAAAAAAAAAAATTACGTCGAGTGGGCCGCTTAAAAAAAAAGGCCCAATCAATTTTGTAAGTCCAGTTTTTTTATATTCAGCATGTTTCTTTTACAAGCCCGAATCAAATGCTATAAAAGACCGAAATTATGTTTTCCGGTTTAATTTGAAACCTTTTCGCGGACGTGATTCTCTCTCATCTGCCTGCCACTACGGTTTGAAAAAACCGTGGAAGAGATCCGACGGCGGACAAAACCTCTCGTCTGCCGTTGTCGTTTTCATCGACTTTCATCGTTCCACCGCTGTGACCCGTTGTCCTCTCGCCGTTTAGCCCAAATGACGACAAAGGTCCATTCTTCGGCCCTATTCTTCCTATCAGATCCGGCCCCTTTGCGGCCAGATCCGTTAATTTCGCGGCTGAACCATTGCGATTCGACGATAATCGGCCTCGGTTGGTGGTGCGTGACGAACACGCGCCGCCCCGAGGTCATTTTTTTAGCTGGATCTGGCATTTTTGGCCCGGATCCATAGATCTGGGCAAATAGAGGCGGAGGGGAACGGTTGACATGCCTATACGCGGGGCTGATGGTGGCGTGTGACAGACACGTGCCGCCTAGCACGAAATCTGATGGGCACACGACGACTGTCCGACGGGATGTACGGCCTGTTTAATGGATCCCGACAAAAAAAAATGGAAAACCCGTCATTCCAATGTCAAATGCGCCAATCCGACGCGGCGTGTGTTCAACACGCGCCGTTCAGATCTAGCCAAAACTCATGCGCCAGCGCGTGATGGACACGTGCCGCCGTGAGCGGCGGTCAGTGGCGCCGGGCAGTGGCAGCCGGTACTTTTTTGGTAGTTCGGAAATCGATTACAAAAATCGATAATACCGAAAATTAAACAAGATCCAAAATTATAACGGATTTAATATAATCGAACGAATCGAATAGAATCTAATCTAGAACCCGCTCAGATACCACTGTAATTCAATCATTAGAACGGATCTAATATTGAATTTATAGGTAACAAATAAAATACCGTAAATGTTACCTGTTTGCAGAAGCATGGTTGAATCGAGTGTCCGGATAACGAGTCTTCCAGATTTTCGTTAGTTTTCCATGAATCAAATCTATGCCGCGTGGGTGGCTAGGCAGACAGAAAAATCTCGTATATTTTGTGTCGTTTGATATCTCAAAAGAATAAGCACGTAGCCTATTTATAGAGTGAAAAAATATTTGTTTATTCAATATATAAACGTTACAAAAACGTTTACAACATTTTAAAATAATACTTTACTATTTGAACATTATTCACATTTGACAAACTTGTCAAAACGTGTTGCATATTTTTTTCCTACAAATATATTTGAGTTTTTCCTTTAACACATATCCACCAGACCCAAGCTCTTCTGATTCGAGATATCTACCGAGAAATGATATAGCGTACAAAAGAAACGCACGATTAGCACACGAATTTGTGTGAAATGACCAAAATACCCTTGTATTTGGTTACATGCCTGTGTTCAATACGAGGGTATTTTGATCATTTTGCTCCTGTCGTGTAGCCCACGCGCATTTTCATTTCTCATATCTACTAGATCTGCTCCCCGAATGAATGTATCAAATTCCTCAGCTTTCCTTAGATTTTGTGCACTCTCACTAGTTCATTCCTCGGGTAATCGAATAGCATTAAAATATACTGCAATACACCATCTTTCCCCTCATTCTTGAAACCATTCGGTAATTTTAGTCCACAAGCATCGCTTCTCAACGGTGAATACCTAATAGACCCACCACTGATCTGTTTCAATATAATGGAATTTTGATTTGTGCCAGATCGTCAATAATCCATCTGAAGCTCCTGCAGAACCATTTGATGCCCAATCTAAGTCTCCATGCGCTCATAGTGAGTTAGACAATCATTTGTCCAGTCCACCTCTTCTAATTTATTTTTTATATCGAGGTATCTAAATAGTCAGCCCGACTAATTCTCACAAGATGTAAGCCCAACGCCCCTAGTGGTCAGACCTCTTCTAATTTTGTTTCCTAAATACATAGACTATCCACTGGTTTATCCCACACATATTCTTGCACTTTCATCATCTTATACAATCCCCTCCCCCCTAAACCCCTCACGTTATAGCTCATAACAATCATAATTTTACTCTACCACTCCTTGAGGTATGATCCGTGGAGCTCACTGATATGAACCCTTGCCGAACTTGTGACAAGACTCCACAACCTGATCGATACTTTGAAGAAAAGTAGAAGGACGAT
>JAOWBN010013687.1:0-10888 GCA_028565015.1 Pinguicula moranensis
GGGTGGAGCTGAGGGGTGCGGGTGGGGATGGGGGTGGCCTCCCCACTAATAATAATAAAGAGAAATATTAGGTACCATGGTTGAGTGATTGAGTCTTCACCCCCCAAATCCTGGTTTCACCTATGTTAGAAAATTAATAGTTTTTTTTATAGGTAAAAAGTTTTATTTTACCAGTAAACTTACAATCATTAGCTTACGGAGCACCTTGCATCTCATTCTAGAACCTTGCATTATCGACTTCATCGGGTAATAAACTTAAAACTACTTGGCTTAATTCCGAAAATAAATTATCGTAACGGATTTTGTTTTTCAATTTGAAAAATGACCTTTTTAAAAGCAATTGCAATTGCAGAAATATTTTTTTTTAACTTGATAGAGGCACAACAAGAATATTTATCGAGAAAGGGACGAATATGCATTTAAGGGGTGGGGGACGGGGACCTCAAATCCCCTGTAAACGGGGTGGAAGCATAAAAAAGGATGGGAAGGAAAATCAATAAGAGAAAAAATTTATAGCCCACGATCAATGCGTTCAATTTGTTAATTTTTATTCTTTATTTATGGGGGATAAAGACAATGTTATAAAATAGCAATTTTAGTTCCATAATTTCTAAATTTATTGTAAATCCCAAAGTCAATTCTTGACTTGTTTAACCTTCAATAACAGGTAATTTGATTTTAATAAAATAAATTAATTATAACAAAAGGAATATAAATATTATATTCATACTTTACCAAATTAAAAATAAATAAGTTTTATCTTTTTCTACGCTTACCAGATCTATGAAAATTATTTAAACCCAAAGAAAAAAAATATAAATTATGCATTTTTTATTTAATAAGGTAGGAATATAATATTATCTATATTTTTCTTAGTTTTATTTAGTTTACAAGAATTATTTTTCTTGTTAGTATAAGTAAAACAAGTTAAAAATTATCGACTGAAATTACAACAAATCTGAAAGTTACGGGACCAAAATTACTATTTAATAACTTATGCAGCGAAATTATATTTCTTTCATCCTTTTTTTTTTTTTCAGTTTCTACGTGGACGACATTCCGATCCGAGTTTACAAGAACAACGAAGCGAAAGGTATCCCCTTTCCCAAATTCCAGCCCATGGGAATTTATTCCACTCTATGGGAAGCCGACGACTGGGCCACCAGAGGGGGACTCGAGAAGATAGATTGGAGCAAGGCTCCATTTTACGCGTATTACAAGGATTTCGACATCGAGGGATGTCCGGTCCCGGGGCCGGCGGCATGTCCGACCAGCAACGCCAACTGGTGGGAGGATTCGGTCCACCAGCAGCTGAGCGTGGAGGAGGCAAGGCGGTACCGATGGGTCCGAACAAACCACATGATTTACGACTACTGTGCCGATAAAGCCAGGTTCCCAAATACACCGCCGGAATGTTTTTCCGGCATATAGGATTTATGGTGAGGTGGATGAGATACGAGTTCGAGGCCTCGAATATAATAATAAAATAAAATAAAAACAATATTATATGAAAACAAATTGAAAATGAAAAGTTGAGGGGGCGGCTACCCCAGTTCCGCCCTGTATGTAATGTATATGTTGTCCATTTATCTTGTGAGTATGGTTTTCTACTACATGAGTTGGTGAGGAAAAATTGGAAATGTATAGTGTCTCGTCGGCGTTTGTCGCATGGTGTTTGGGGTACAATGATTTGCTGGTGTGGGTATTGATGAAAGCGAAGTGCGTAATGGGTTCTGTACAATGGATCAAATATAAAGGAAGATGTTTACTTTTGATTAATGTTCACGTGTCGTAATGGATTGATTAGTCGTGCCATCATTTTCAATAATTATTTCAAGCAACAATGACATATTATATTAAGAATTCAATTTCTATTTGAAATTATTTTTTTATTGAAAAATAATAGTTGTTCTCTATTTTCAATGTACGCCCATAATTTGATTCTAATTTTTCACTATAGTAGCACGAATGTAATTGAAGATAAAAAAAATGATAGCAAGATAAAATAATAATAGATTGATGGAGAATTGTTGAAATTTGAACTATACCCGATATGGATGAGACTATTGATCTCCCATTAAACATGTGAGATCCCAATGACTCCTTAGTAAACTTGGGTCGCATCGCCCCCGCCAGACGTGAACGTAATCCGTGGAGGACCTACTCGGGAGCTTCACGCAATAAGTCAAGGAAAAGCTATGAGAAGAAGTCCAAAGTCAACTCTCACGCCAATCAATGCCTCCAAAATATGTGTTGGGCGACCACAGCGAAGATCGAGAATTTTGATGTGAAAAAAATCTTGATCGACCAGATAGCTCCACATACATTATCTACTCCAACTCCCTCAACCACATGGGCATGTGGAAAGACCAATAAGAACCCATTACTACTCCTCTGGTAAGATTCGAGAGAATCGAGGCTGAATCCTTGAGAGTCATCGGGATACGTAAAATTAGAAGAGAAAGGAAAGATGGTCATGAAGGTGATTAGGTTTGTCATGGTCTTAGAGCCATTTGGCTACAAAGCCATACTCGATAGGCGCAACCTATATCAATTCCGCGCTATTATGTCAACTTACCACAAACTGATGATGTTTTCCGCCCCCGATGGGGCAGGGAGAGCAAGAGCTTAAAACGCTTACCTCGAGCAATGTTCTCCAAGAGTGGTCAAGGAGAACCATTAGGAAAAATGACTCGAGACGACATGCACAGAGGAACCGCAGGTACAACTTGTGGAATGGGACCCAATCCCTAAACCCCTGAGAAACATCTTCCAAATGGAGGAAGTTCAAAAAATTCATCCAGCTTCCTACAAGGAGGTAGCCTTGCAGGTGGATCGTCCTAAAAATAATTGTCCCGAATAGGATTACATCTCGACCAGAGTAGAAATTTTGGCATGCTTACAAGAGTACGAGAACATTTTCGCATGGGGGTTTGACCATTTCCAGGGTTTCAATCCTGAAATTGCAGAGAATCGGCTGAACATCCATCTGAATGCAAAACTCGTACAACAGAAGAAGTGCAAATTCTCCCTGGAGAAAGACTTCATCATCAGGTATGATGTCCAAATCACATAGAAGAAATCCAATAGACAAACTGGATGTCCAGCGTGGTTCTAGTACCAAAAGGAGAAAGCAAGTGAAGGATGTGTGTTGATTCCACAAATCTGGACAAAGACTCGTACCATCTCCAGTTACAGGAGTACAAACCGATCGTTTATCAACCATCTTATTACAAGCCAAAAATGGTTTTAAAGAAAACGATAATGTTAAGTTGAAAGCAGCTGAAAAGGCTGAGGCGGCACCAAGATGAATATGCTTGGGATCGCAAATGTACAAGACATTGAACTCGTGTCCTATGGCAAAATTTTTACTAGTAATCCAATCCTGCACAATGCAGGGGGAAGCTAAGAAAAGAAAGTGAACTTTGGATATTTTGATGAGTTTGCTGACTCACAAAAGATTATGCTTGAAACTAGGTAAATGCAACACATCAAGCAATCAAAGCTCATCATTGAGATCGTCACTACCAATGTTCCTTACATACGTTATAGTTCCATCAGGTAGTAAAAAAAGGCTTCACCTCCATCTATAGACTCTTAAGCAGCAAAACCATTCAAGTCACAACACATATGGCTTGAGGCCCCCTATCCACAATCCAAGAATCATGTTTAATATTTTCAAGTACGCTTAAAGCACAATTGTAAATTGTACCTGCATAGTTACCTCCAAACTGTACAAAGTTTGAGATCCTGGCCAGGTTCTTTCCCTTCATAAAATTTCCATGTTCTTTCCTCATAGCTTCAGTACTCACAATACTCCATTCACTAGCAATAGCAACATGGTGGGCAAAGAGAGCGTGTATCTCTAAACCTATCATAGTAATAACCCACAAGTGGATGGATCGGTGTAGAACCAATGAGTTCACCATGTGGTTGAATATCTCATGAACTCAGAGTGACTTAACTATGCTACTGAATAGCATATCGTTTGTATAATAGAAATGTAAAATGAAATATCACCAGTATAATAGAAATGCAAAATAAAAGCAAGTGAAGATTGGTTTGATTGATTGCTAACTAAAATACCTAAAGGTGACAACTATCTAACCAAGTCAAACGACTACTCAAGGAAGAAACTAATGAAGAGAAGGATGTATGGGTGATCTAGTTTCATTTTCCTATACTATGTTTTGAAATGATATTCTAGCATGCAAACCTAGTGGGATCCATTCAATGCACGTGAGACTCTAGTTGGTGATTAGTGGTTCATCAACTAAGGCTCTGGGAACCAATTTAGTGCATAGGAGTCTCCAAGTTTCCCGCAATTACTCCTATGTGGGGTCCATTTAGTGCATGAAAAACCCTTAATTCATGACCACGAGCATAAGATTCAGGACTTAAGAACCTACCTAGCAGTTATTAATTTAGGTACCTATTTGTGTTGGTCTACTTGATGCCAGTTTTTGG
Organism: Pinguicula moranensis; assembly: GCA_028565015.1. Classification (NCBI taxonomy): domain Eukaryota; kingdom Viridiplantae; phylum Streptophyta; class Magnoliopsida; order Lamiales; family Lentibulariaceae; genus Pinguicula; species Pinguicula moranensis. Next base: position 4,468 of record JAOWBN010013687.1, read on the forward strand.
TAAGCCGATCCTCCAAGTTTCCTAAATTATTTAGGTTACCCTATGGAAGTGATTAGTCTACCAAAGGTTAGCAATAGATAATAAATAACCACAATAAAAAGGGTTTAATCACAACCTCTCAAATCATAGCAAACACGAATTCAATGCATAAATGCAAAACAAAAGTCCTAGATACCCATACAAGATGTTCAATAAAATAAGTTACCAAAAAACCATAGAAATTTATTGAAAGCTAAAACAAAATAAGTTTACTTCTCTTCCAAATGGGTCTACCATAAAAGTGATGAGAATGGTCCAAATCCAAGTGGCTAGACACCAATTTTGAGGGAAATCTCTTTATTCTTCTTCATTTGCACCCAAAAACTAGAAGTAAATACTCTAAAACCCTAGAGAGAAGTAGAAAAAAGGCTTGTGCCACCGTAGGAAGACTTACGAATTTCATGCACAAAAGACGAATATACAGAGGTAGGGTTTAAGTGGGGGAAAGAGTGTGATTTTCGCCCAAAAATCCTCTTTTCCCACTGGAACCTGCACGACGGCATGCACTGGGCTCATCTTGGTGGCACCAAAATCACCCAGGGTAGTTTATGACTGTTGGTGATGGGCGCCTAAAGTAAGGGGGCGGGCACCTGCTTATCTTCTCTATGCTAAGTTCAACTTTAGTATTTTTCTTATGCTGCTAAAGGATGAAATAAGTGGCATATGATTTAATGTTGGAAAGTCCTCGAAGTCTAGTTTCCAAAGAAGTTTGAATCACGGCATTTGGAGTTCACTGTAGAGAGATATGGGCCATTTCGTTAAACATCACAAATATAGAAATTAGGCAGGCAAGCCCCTAGCTCATCTGGGTGGGCGCCAAAATCTACTAGGACAGTATATGATGGCTGGAAGGGAGTCTGGCTCTTCTGTGTGGGCGCGAAAATCTTCTTGGAGAGTTTCTGATGGTTGGGGGCGCTTGAAATAAGGGGGTGGGTTCCTGTTTGTCTTCTCTATTATTAGTACAGCTTTGGAAATTTTTGGTACTTCTACAGACCAAACTAGGACACATGCAACATATCGTTAGAACGCCTTTGAAGTCTAGATTGTATACATTTGGATCACCGAGTTTGGGCATCTACACAGAGAGAGATATGCAATATCGTGGAACTACATCCTTGCCTTTTTTTGCCATTTCTTGCTCATTTTCTTTCATATATGGACTCTTTTCACAAAAACCATCTCCGAGGCAAGTAAATACAGAAGTAATGAGAAAAACAAGTAAAATGAACACAAAAAACAAGCAAAAGACTCGAGGAATTAACAAAAACTAGTAAAAAAGAACTCGATAAATTAGTATAAAACCAAATAATCACAACATCAGTATGATCATCCCGTGGTGAATTCTGCATGGCATTAGCGAATTGATTAGATGATTGGGAACATTTAGTCATCGGCTTAATGTACTAGTTCTTAGGTGGTTTCAGTTTGAAGTTGTGTCGATTGCGTGTCCTATAGCTTCACAGTGAATACATTTCCTGCTACCTTTCCATGGCTTATATTCTTCTTTGCTCATTTGGTACTTTTGCCTAGTCTTGTGCATTCTTCCCTTGTCCTCCAAATTCTGACTCATCAAATCAACATTATCATCAACAACCGTTGAAGTTGCCAAAATTCCACTATACTCTCCCATGGGAATATCCAACTTGCAACTCCTCTTTGTTCTCTATCTTCATCAGCATCGCATAAGATCGGTCATCTGAAGGCAGTGGATCGGCATTCAAGATTTGATCAACTACTCCTTAATACGAGGCATTTAATCCCGTAGATCTTAATAGATCTATTAGAATGAATATAATAATAAATGAATATGATAACAAATTCATACCTCCAATGCGGAAGCGTAATAGAATTGTAATCCTTCGGTTGATTATGCCACGAACACGAACTGGAAGGCTACTAGAGTCTCTGTATAATCCACGAACTCAGATCTCTCATTGGCAGATGATTAGATTCCATTGATTAAGCAATTAACTAATAATTAATTAATTAATAGGTAATTAATTAACAATTAGACTTCTATTATTTTGTTAAAAAATTCCCACTCGGCTACACAATCGTACAACAAAATACAAATTTTACAAAATCTCTCGATACATCATACGAGAAGTGAGTCGTGCGACCAAAAACTAACTAGTAGTGTCATATTAAGTTACCATATAACTAGCATGATACTTTCAAAGTAATGATATCCCAAATCATCTTCGTATCACTAATAGCTACGTATTCCTTTAAGCTATTCAATATTTGATTACATACTTAATGTAATCATCATGACAAATATGGTGAAGCTAGACAGATTGTTCCTTAGACACTAATGACCATCCATATTGACTCGACTGCTTTCCTAGCATAGTCCGCTGGACTATATGAATTTCTATCCCTTGGATGACATTCTAAAGTAGCATCATAAAACTTCAACTTTAAGACATAGCTCTAAGTCAAAGAGTAACATCTAGGTGGACAAACGTATGTTCGTGTGATCACACAATGATAATCAATGGATTCTTTTGTCATTTTCACAACTGTCGTTCTGTTGCACACACACTATGATATGTGTGTCAAGGCATGACTCCCACTTTTTTTTTGGTAAGCCAAATTTCATATGTATGAAAATAATTACAAAAGTATTTACAGAAAGAGAGAACAATACAAAAAGTACAGTCGAAAACTAGACTCCTAAGAGCAGTGAATCTATATGGATGAAATAAGTGTTTGAAACCTTGATCATGAACTATGTAGCCTGCCTTTCCATCATATCCTCTGTTATAGCTAAAGGTGATCGGATACATGGCTCCCCTAGCGCCATGAATACACAAGCATCTCGGCATTCAATACATCGCCAATTTTCGATCTTCACCAAACAGATTATCATGACTATCAACTTATCGATACCCTTTTTATAGGAATATCGGTACATAGCTTCTTCCTAATTGGTGAGCTATCCCTGTAGTGTATAAAGGATATATCATGTCAGGCAAGGCAATGCAGCTCACAAACATGGAAACAACCATCCTCTTTCTCCTACACACCCACAAACTCAAACTGTATTTGTTCTAGTCTCAGTGAATGTCTTCTTAGTGTTCTGCCTTTCACCCATTGTAATCTTTGAACAGAGGGTCCCTTTGTCAACAACCAAGCCCTAATGAAATCTGTGCATTAAGATCAAGGCTTCATCCCTTCAGGTATTCTTCGGGTGCATTCTACTGGAGATTCCAGACTTTCTGGTCTAGCCAGGGCACGAAGATTCCTGGACTTTATCTTAATAGCATTCTTGATATCATTGCATGACTCCCACTTAGGTGGGCATGTCTCTTACTTATAACATGTGAATCGTAGCTTTTGATAAATAAACTTAGTTTGTATCCTCTACAATCAATTTTAAAGCTTTAATGTAAAACCTTGACATTTCATATTTGATTCACTTAGAATCTCATTTCAGATAACTGAAGCGACTGCCCAAAATATTTATCAGTCTCATCTTTCATGTTGTACAAGCAAAAAGACGATTACCCGTGTAATAGGGCCAATCATAAAGTTTCTTTACATTTATCGTGCCTTATTAATTGATTGCATACACCAAAGTAATGCTCAATGGAAAGAAAAAACACCAATTTCATTTCATAATCAAATGTTACAAAGGCATGTCCTTATCATTTACAAGATGTGATCAAACCCTACGTAATCATAGACTCATGACATGATCTCTAAACACATTTCTTGGAATGAGTTTTGTCACTGGATCAGTGATCATCTTGTCGGTAGGAATATACCTGATACTGACATCCACTTTGTTGATAGCATCTCAAACAAAGTGGTAGCGTCTCTGGATGTGTTTTGTTTTCTTATGGAATTTTGGATGTAGCAAACTGAATTGATGCAGTATTGTCATAGTTCAGTTCTACAAGATCATCGGGTCTCGGAGTCAAATTGAGATACTGTATAAAACTTCTGAGCCAGAATACCTCTTACACGGCTATGCTACACGTGACATATTATGTTTTCATAGTTAACAAAGCGACGAAGTCTTGCTTCTTGCGCTACAAGATATAACTTTTCTACTAAGGATGAAGACATATCTAGAAGTTGACTTGGACTCGTCCAAATCGATTCCCCAATCAGCATACGTGAATTTCTTCAAACGCAGGTCTACCCCTAAGTAGTATAGGACTAGATCGGTCGTTCAACGAAGGTAACTAAAGATCCTCTTGACTACTTGGCAATGAGCGTGCCCCGAGTTACTTTGGTAATAGCTCACCAACCCAACCATGAAACAGATGTCCGACCGTGTACATAACATGGCACACATCAAATTTCATATGGTACTGACATAGGGAACAATGCTCATTTCTTTCTTTTCCTTATCTATTTTTGGGCATTGATCGAGGCTTAGTACCAGACCCTTATCAACAGGGGTGTCAACGGTTTTAGAGTAGTGCATCCTAAATCGCTCTTAAGATTTTATTTATGTATTCTTGTTGGGACACGCCCAACATTCTCTTATAACGATTTCTGTAGATCTCCACGCCTAAGATAAATCTGGCCTCACCCATCATCTCGAAAATAAAGGATAGCTACTGTTTAGTGGCGCTGATCATTTCTATGTTATTTTCAGTCACTAATATATTATCGACATATAATGAGAGAAACATGATTCCTTCCTTTGTCTTTTTAACATACGTGATCTTTACCTATCATGGTAAAGCCAAACGAAGTAATGGCTTCATGAAAATGAAAGTACCACAATTTAGAAGACTGTTTGAGACCATAGATTGATCTTTTAAGAAGGCATACCTTGACATCTTGACCTATTAAGACGAACCCAACAGGTTGATCCACGTAAATCTCTTCCCCGAGTGTTCCATTAAAGAATACAGTCTTTACATCTATTTGGAATAGCTCGAGATCCAAAGGGCCAACCAGTGCCAGAAGTAGGCGAATAGAGGCAATTCTCACCACAAAGGAGATCAACAAGTTTTCAAACCTTGTTTGTTTGCATCGAGTCCATCTCATCCCTCATGATAAGAGAGAAACTCTTCTATTTCCAAAGGAGCACAGTAGAATACGTTTTTCTCGATGTGAGAGTATCGTCAAGGAATTCTTTTGCATTTACTCTTTCGGATAACAGGAATAACAAGATCCTGTAATTATCTTGTTGGGGTTCTGCTCCCACTAGCCTTTTGGCTGGTGGGACTGACGGTGTGCGTAGGAACGCTCCCATTAACCTTCTCGTTCATGGGGCTTGTAGGCACATCGCCTTGGCTTAGATCTTAACAATTAATCTCTTTTCTAGACATGAAAGGTTGAGGACTTATATATCTTTCATGTTGACCCTAATTTGGTAGATTCTCACTTTGAAATGGACATTCTTAGTCTGTTATTGTTGATGCATCTGTGGAAGAAAGACGACTTTGCATCCCCTTGCTTCAGCCATGTCACTCTAGCTTTCTGAAATTTGACAGTTGACAGTGTAGCATTGACATTGAGAAGGCGCTCTGTAAGGGACCTGATGAGGTCATTGTTCAAAGTGTTATCTTCATGTCCAAGTGCACAAAGCTCGGCTTCCATTATCATCCTATCCAAGTCCTGTTTAAGGATATTTTGTTCATAGCTTAAGTCCCTGTTGGCCTGCTTATTCCATAATTTAATACTAGCCTTGTTGGCCTTGAACTTTTCTCTGATTCTGAAGCTGGCATAGCCCTACAAAGCCGTGGTTCCCCATATATGTTTAACTAGATCATTGTAAGATTTATCTTGCAGCCAAGAGTTCAGAACATGCATTGGTTTTGGCCCCCAGAGTTCTGAACCTGCATTTTTGTTTATAAGGCAGACTGGTATATGATCTGAGTCTTCTTTGGCCAGGCCCATTTGAATCCACTGATTTTCCATGGACCCAAGTCACTAATCATTCACCAGGAACCTGTCTAGATGGCTCATAGTGTTTAAGGGTAGATACCAGGTAAATCTTCGGCCTATCATTCTGAGGTCAGACAGATCCATTCTGGTGACAAAATCCTTAAACTGATGCATCTCTTCAGTATTAGAATGAAGTGATGTGCCCTTTCGTTCCCATGGTTCTAATATGGCATTGAAATCACCCATCAAGCACCAATTCTCTAGATCCTTACCCACCTTACAATCAAGAAGCTCTTGCCATTGAAGATGTCTAAGGGTTCTGTCATTTGGCCCATAGATATTGACTATATGGGAAATCCCCTCCTTATCCTGCCAGCAACCAGATACATCCAGAAAGCTTTCTCCATCGAAGATGTTGTGCTTTTTGAATTTGGAGGAGTTCCAGATGCAAATCAGTCCACCTAATTGTCCTCTAGATCCTTTATACATCCAATCAAAATTTAAGTCATACCATAAGAATTCACAAAAC
>JAOWBN010013698.1:0-10888 GCA_028565015.1 Pinguicula moranensis
TAAGAAGATTCGCCTAATCGACAAAAACTGTTATTCTTAGTTCATTCTAATTATAATAGAAATCACAAAACATCACAGGTATATACCATTACATTACCAATGTTAAATTTAAGGTCTGTTTTGCGCACCCTTATTAAAATTGTAATTGACTCATAAGTATATTTTTTCAAAAAATGAGTGTTTTGCGCAACCAGCTTTCTACTACTTGTTCTTATTTTAAGAAGTTAAACTTTCTAAAAAATAAGCACATCCTGACATGTTTTTTTTTTCATTCTAAAAAATAAACACCTCAATTCCGGCACGGCGGAGGGGCTCCGGCAAGGGAGGACCTTCGACGACCGGCGGTGGCGGGAGGGCTCCGGCACGGCGGTTCCGAAAAATTTTGAACCCTCCGAGACACTTCTATTCTAAAAATAATTATCTTTTAAGTACTGGCGCAAAATACCACCCCTTTTAAAAAAAAGAAGAAGTAGTAGAGAAGAAGTAATAGAAGAAGTAGAAGAATGCCTGCGCAAAATAGGGCCTTAGTGGACCCAGGTCAATAGTAAGCGGGATCGGGCCCGGACCTAGCCCAACATTAAACAGGCTAAGGCTCCGAGTGCGAATGCGCATATGGGCCAACTTACAATTTTTAATTTGGGCCGTAGGGTCCGGGTCCACTAAATTTAACAACCAACACATATTAGGATAACTTGAACAAGTGATGGAGCCAGAATATAGATCCGACTGGTAAGACACGGAACCGAGGGGACGACGGTTAACGCCAATCTTTTTATGTACTTGTGGCAATTTATTCAGTCTGATAATTGAACAAAATTAGGAACTATTGATATGTTTGCAATCAAGTACCTAACAATTTTAACTACCACAAAAAAAAAATACCTAACAATTTATAAAGGTATGAAATTCTAAATGCCTCAAAAAAAAAATAACCGTATAATTCGTTTATCAATGATCCTCGTCATAATCGTGATAAAAGTATTAGAATTCCTCTATGTTTAGGGTTTAATTACGCTTAGACTTGATAGTGGGTTGGTTGGTTGACATAAGTCCCACTTGGTGATTTTAGTGGCTAAGAACCAGATTCTAAGATGATGTAGAATTCTTATTTCATTTACTTTTAACGCACAAAGTGGGAAAAGATAAGAACAACTTACAACCTAAGTAGATAGCCGGATTCGGTTTCACTTACCCAAAAAAAACTTACAACCTAATGCCCAGGGGTCCGGTACTGGGATAGCATTAGCGACGGAATTTTAGATACGCGGGGGCGAAATATACATTTAGGAAAATAAAAGAATAAGATTTACACTAAATTATTTTTTTGAAATTATATTTAAAAAAATTAGGAGTGTGGGGGGCGATGAACCCCTTTCCACCAAATTTTTTTTAAATATAATTTTAAAAAATTATAATTTTTTTAACATCATACACTTAGAGTTCCATTATCAATTTTGTATGGTTGTGATTTAGCAATTGCAGGTCAGGAGCTTGGATTTGTGCTGGGCTGCCATATTTAGCTTTGATTCCATGTAAAGGTTTAGTAGACCTTGCCTAATGGGCTCCGACCCATATGCGAGTGCAAATACGTGTATAGGTCAACTTATAGATGGATATAAATTACTTTCATTAAAACCTTCGTACAAGAATAATTGATTATAGTACCGTATTTTTTGATAGGTTGGTCTATATTTTTGTGACAATCCTGGGGATATTAACTCTTAAGCAATTTGTAAGGATAACACTATTACAATCTTTCGATAGAACAATTAGACTGTAGACTAGTTTAATTATAGTTATCATTCGAGAGAATAATTAGAATGAGTGAATCACTTTTGCATGACAAAATACTGAATAGTTCAATCACTCGATCATAATGATAGAAGTATAGAACCAACAATCTTGACAAAAAATGTCGGAAAATAAGAAAAAAACATGTAAGACAAATTGATTAAATCAAGAATCAAACTCGTCATTTCACCTAGATATAAAAATAAAATAAAATATGAGTTCTAGTGTTTGGGTGTGAGTTCGTGTATGAGTATATTTGAATGGTGTGAAAGGATCATGCTCAACTGTTTCAAGGATCTGAGGGACCTGGACTGGTGCATCCGGGGCATGGAGATCATCCGATGGTCGTCGAATCCGATCCTTGGCCGTCTTTCATATACCCATTCAGCTCGTTCGAGTCACTCATGAACTTAATGCGCAAGTTCTTATTAACCTGAGGAGCAAACACATAACAGCAACTTACTTCTTAGAACAGTTCTGCATGGATACTGTGATGACCATATGGCATTACCATGGCGGCTGTCAGGTGAAGCAGGTGATGGATTATCGTGTGATTGGCGTTGATGCATTGCGTGTCATAGATGGATCCACATTTGTTGATTCCTCAGGGACAAATCCTCAGGCCACTGTCATGATGCTTGGAAGGTGATCAGGCGTTAACGCCATTCGACATTTCCAACTAGATGTATGAAGATCCTGTTTATCAAGTTTTCTAATGTGTTTTCCTCATGCAGGTATGTAGGACAGAAAATTTTGCAGGAGAGAATTTCTCAGTAGAGGGATGAATTTCCCCATTTCCATGGACCATGTACCTGTCATAGACAGCAGCAGCAGAAGTTTCATTTCATATGTTAGCTGCACTAGAGACTTTTTGAACATTGTTGTGGTTTATATCAGAGTCAAGCTACCATTGATATGTTAATGTAGCAGAAAAAGCTTTTGTAAAATCATTTGAAGCTTGGATGCATAGTTTTCATATATCTATATGATAGCTGTTCTGTCCTAACCTCGTATCGCATCCTGATGAATGAACCAGTTCACAAATCTTTAGTCTGAACTACAATAAAATGCCATACCTGGTTCTTCTATGGAGGAATATGGACAAGGATATGCCAATTCATGGATCTGCTTTCTACTGCTTTTTCCCAAAGGCCAAATCTTCAAACAAATCCATTGGGGCAGAGCTGGAAGAATCTTGAATACTTTTAAAGGTGCTTCAGCTGTGAGCATGCTATGATTTAGAAAAGACCGAGTAAAAATGGTTTATTCCGTCGCATAATCCCTCAAGCATATGCTACTGTTTGATGGCTTTATTCCCTTGTTGGAAGCCTATATAGAAGCTAAAACCATCACTCTGGCTCAAGCTCAACTCAAGAATCCGGAGTAGGAGCAGCTGTAAATAGGGAACAACTACATAAGCCAACCGTTCATAGGGCTACTCTCACTTGGCTTGCAATGGCACCAGGGATAATCAGATGGTGATAAAACATAATGTACGATGTCTAAATACCGTACCACGCCAAAGGAGAGTTGCCCTACGAGCAGTTCAGCTTACTCTTTGAGAAACAATAAGTGCTTCTAATGCCAGAAGGTAAAGTTTATGTCAACAACAGTAGCTTGTAGAATGAGTTAGATGCATTCTATTCTTATGTCAATATCAAACTTTTGTAATTTGTATGCTGGGCAAGTATCATTCTTTTGGATTGTTTCTCAACATACGCTAAGGATGCATGCTCAGAAGAACTTCGACATACTTCCAAGTTGTCTGAAATTGTCCTGGGTATTGCAAGAAGAGTCAACAATTGATTCATGATCTCAATTTGCAACTGAACTATTGAGGTGGTTGCTCCTTAAGGGTAACAACTCGTCCAAACCAAGTTCATGATGCAGGTTACGGTGATGACAAATTTAGGCAAAGATAGACACACTTGTGTCTTAACTTTTCCTATAAAACTTGTCAACATATCCTAAGTTCATGATGCAGGTTACGTTAGGAAAGCATAAAGTTATCTGCAACTTTTTCTCATCACATTATGACAAGTCAATTTTGGCAAACACGCCCGTTGAAAAGTTGGCAAAAAGAAAGGAACTTTGGTAAGATTCAAAGGAAAAGGTCAGCTTGCAGTTCAAAACAAATCGCTTTCTATATCCAGCGCAGCTCCACACAGAAGAACTAATGATTGACAGCATGCTTTGAGAAGAAAGAGGCTCTTTTTCGGTCTTCTCGTAGAGGTGAGCATCATAGCTATATAGGATCAATGGCTTCTTGAATGAAAGAAAACACAGGAAGTTAATATGAACTCACCTGGTTTGAGGGAGGCAGCTGCATTATGCCTTCGAGGTTGTTTTCCAGCTAAGATCCTCGGAGTATCTGAGCCGGAGGAACCCGTTTCAAAGCGCAGAAGCACCTCTTCAGCTTGTCGACACAACTCTTCAGCCACAACAAAATCCTCTTTTTTCACGAATTCCCAGTTCTCAAACCATGAATCCATCCCTTCTTTGCAAGAATCATTAGTTCAGTTCATCAAAGCTTATCAGGATTACTCTAATACTACCCCAGTTGACCAAATTCGAGCCCGGGAGTATTTTCAGCTCTCATTGGCAAACCATGTTTGTCTAGATTATATTGGTCTGGGCCTTTTCTCACAATCACAGGTTAAGTCCCAGTATGGAACCGGAATCACAGTTCCATATGCATCTTCTTCTTCTCCACCGCATCCACATTCTGAATTAGAAATGTTTAATAGATGTTTCAATTCGTAAGTCTCAAGTCCCAGCTGCTCTATGGTGAAGAAGCATCTGAACTGGAATCTGCAATCAAGAAAAGGATCATAGATTTTCTAAATATATTTCAGAATGATTATTGCATGGTATTTACAGCTAATAGGTCATCTTCTTTCAGGCTTGTAGCAAAAGCATACCTTCTGCAAACAAGTAGCAAGCAACTCACGGTTTATGACCACAAGAGCGAGGCGTTGGATGCCATGGTTGAAGTGGCGGAGAAGAGAGGAGCACGTGTAATGGGGGGCAAGTTCAAGTGGCCGAAGCTCAGTATTAACTCAGCAACACACAGAAATATGATTATGGGAAAGAATAGACAAAGGGGACTATTGTGTTCCATCTTCAGTCAAGAATGACCGGAGTTAGCTATTCATACCAATGGATGACAATGGCCTGAGAACAAGCCTGGCATTTATTGCTTGATGCTTGAGCAATGGGACCAAAAGGCATGGCTAGCTTCGGCCTCTCCCTTTTCTAGCCCCACTTCCTCATTTACTCTTTCTAGTTTCTACAAAGTGTTTGGGGAGAACCCAACAGGATTCGGATGCCTCTTTGTCAAAAAATCCATTTTACCAATGCTTGAAGATTCACTTGGTGCAGGAATTGTTTCCATTACACCGGCAAAGGAATTGAACCATTACCCTGAAGATTCTTAAGTTAAAGACTCAGAATATGAAAATCGAATACCACAAGAAGGTATCAACAAGCTCTATTGATACTCATGAACATGATCATAACCCAACTAAAACCGGGAAGTCATGCACAAAACAAGAAGAAATTAAGATGCATAATAGTTTTGTCCAAGATGGCTCATCGAAAAAAAGTTGAGTCCAAGAGACACATGCATCAATAAAGGACGGAAACACAAAATATTGAATGCAGATGCTTGGGTCATGTGGATTCACTGGGATTGAAGCTCATCAATAGAAGAGGCAGATACTTAATCAATAGAAGAGGAAGATACTTAATCAATTGGCTAGTGAGTGCTCTGCTGAAGCTTCAGCATCCCAATAGGCTAGAAAATTTTCCCTAGTGATTATCTACGGGCCGAGGGTGAAATTTGACAGAGGACCAGCACTGGCGTTCAACATATAGTACCAACATTTCTCTGGGCCAAGGATTGTTGTAGAACATTTGGTTACCAGAGAAGTGTGAAGAAGAGAAGCAGAGAATCTTGGAGGGTTGAGCAGGGAATCACAGCAAGAACAGAAATCAGAAGGGTTGAGCAGGGAATCACAGCGGTAACTGTTGCACTTAATTTTTTGGCTAACTTTTGAAGATTGTCTATAGGCTCTGGGTCTTCGTAACCCAGTTCTTAGATGCTGATTTTGTGGAGAAGGAGAGGAGAGATGGAGATACATAGCACTAAATAGAAAGACCATCGAAGTGTAAGCACACAACAGAATCACCAATTCTTTTTTACCAAATCAATGTTTTCCAAACCAACCTTCTTATGGTAAAATCACTGAAATGTTTACCAGTGTCTAACTTGGTGTCAAGTCCAAAACCAGTGCAAGTATACTGACCTGAAACTATCCAACTAGAGACTAGTTACACTCATATTTTTGAATTAACAAGCAAGCGACTATTGCTGCAACGTGTCTAACAAGCATATCAACAAACACTTCGTCCGCTTCATCAAAAAGTCAGAGCGAGTAATAGAATGACGAAATCGTTATCCCTCTCCACATTCGCAAAAACGAAAAGATGAAAACTTTACCTGCAAAAGTAACAAATACGACCTTTTTTATTCTGAAAAACTGATATGCCAGGTCCAAATTAGACCAATACACAATACAATATAATGTTCAGTTTTTCTTCATTGTCAACTGCAATGCAAGGAAGGCTGCATAAACTTTTTTTTACATCTTGCACCACCGGACCTCTCTATTTACAAACAGCCCATCAAATCACCAATACGCCCCTTTTAGCCAGCAATCTTTCATCGGCGCGACCCTTCGTCGGATTCTTCAACCATGTGAGAGCTGCTTTACGGTAATCCTCATGCTTCAGTCACTCGACTATTCCGGTTTATATCAGATGTTCCCTAAAAAGAGATTCAACGGTTTGGAAGTATTATTCGTCGATGTTGCTCAGTGTCTTGTTTTCCCCAAGTATTTCTTTAGATACATGTGCATCTAATAACCATTGCTGGAACCCTTTTACAGTTTTCAGTTCCTCATTAGAAACAAGTTCAATCTCAATTGTTGACCATGGGAGTATCTGAATTGGATCGTTCTACAAAAAGATGAGGTTTCAAGGCTCCGATACCGACTAATGCCAGAGCTAATATTGTGATAATACTAGGGGCAATATACTCAATAAATGACACCCGATAGGTTATCTCGCACAAAATCTCATGAATGGACTCAAAAAACTAAAAGCTTTGGATATTATTGAAGGGGTGAATTAAAAGACCGAGGGATGGTCGAGACATTTATAGTCTAAGGCCCTCAAATATCGAATGCAGTCGAACGGTCCTTGAACATTTTTCATGATTTGAAAAGAGTGGCTAGGGCCATCTCTTTAGGGGATGGTATTGTCTCGATCCAAAGTGGGACTAACAGGACCTAACGTGAACCGTTACATACTAGCATCTATTATGTTATATTTAAGAATGACGATGAAGGGATAAGCAGTGTTCATCTGGGCCAAATAAAACTAAACGAGCAACAAGGTATAGGGACAATGTAAAGTCGCAAAATAGAATGTAAGGATGATGCCCTTGGGGTTAGAAGAACGTGTGACAGAAAATGTAACTCCACTCCACGGGGAAGTATAATCAACATAATGGCATAATGCTTCATCATCAGTCAGTACACAGTTTACTCTACGAAACAACACACAGGGATGAGATAAACAAGAAGACCTGTAAAATCTGATATTAGGATTTAGCCAGACAGCAACTTTTCCTCGAATCTTGAAGCTTGAAAATGACTTGTCAAGCCCAACCTCCCAATCCCATATTGCTTGAGCAGGAACAGGATCATTAACAGACATTCGATCATTATCCCTGTAAAAGCTTCTCCTTTTGCAGGACCAAGACTACCTTGATGAACAAAACCAATTGATTCTACTTTACAAATAAACGCCTTCGATTCGGCAGCAGAAAAATAGTTGTGAATCTGAGTAACTTACACAAAAGGATCAAGGGTACCGACGGATAACGCATCGACATATAAAGAAAGAATGGAGATGAAATAGAGGTCCCGGTTTCGTGATCCGTGAAACTGGTTTGCATTTTTCCATTGTTCCGTGATTGGAGATGGGCAGCTGGGCCCGAAAATAGGTTCGTGGGCTGGGCTGGGCTGGGCCGAGAATTTATAAATGGCACCAGGTGAGGTGGGCGTGCGCCCCTCTTTAAAAAATCGGTGATATTTTTTGATTTTTTTATTGATAATAAATTTTAAGTGTATTTTTCCATACTATTCCCTTCCAAAAAAATTTTGCTCATCATGGGTGTTTGCAAGTTCACTGAAAAGTATCTTTTGATTTTTTGCGGTAGAAAAGTCTATTTGAAGTGTTTATGATTTTAGCTTTTGACGTTTGACTTTTGGCTTTTGGCGGTGGAGAAGTCAAAAAAAGCCAAGTCAGAAGCATCTTTGGGGTGGTTTTTGAAGTGCTTTTGACGGTGACAATTTTATAGTTATTTAAAAATTTAAATTTCAGACATTCCTATCTCATAAACAATTTAATATTTCCAAAAAAAACTTAATTCAAGGATATTTTTATCATTTTTCATTTATAAGTTAAGAAAAATAGATTTTGAAATAATAATCTTGTAAATACCCCCAAAATCTTTTTAATGTTCTACCTTTATGTAGGTCTTGGATCCACCACTGGTCGGACCGACTTGGATACCCGGTTACCTGGGATCCATAGTTCGACCCATCATCAGGGTCGGGTTGCCCATCTCTACCCATGGGAATCAAAGGTCAAAGCAACATGGCAATCCTATAATCATTTCACTTTGAATTTAAGGATTTTGGTATTGACTAAAACAACTCTCATATGGATTCCTAGTTCCACTTTGTGACATGAGGCTAAGAGATGGATACTAATTGTTACCGAATTGGTGGACAAGGATACAAAAAGCAAATAAAATCATCACCTTTTCAAAATAGATTTGAAAAAAGGTGTCTTGACTCATATCGCATAAAAAAAGATTTGATTGAAGGGAAGTGCAATAAATGGGTTGATGAAACCAAATTGAAAAGGATGGAGGGTAGACAATAAGTGCAAGAACTGACATAGCTCAAGAACTGTAGGCGCAAAAAATATAAGAAATTTATCATCATCCATTCATGTTAGGCCCACTAACTTAAACACGTCACAATCATCTATTTATATGGGTCCCACTGTTTCTTGTGTTTCTTGTGACAATAATTCTTGCGTTATATCATTACGTACAAAGGGATCAATATTATTATTGACTCAATCTTTAAAATTATTAAAAAATTTATAATTACATATTGGGGTGCATAAAAATTATTTTAGGGGTAAAATAATTTTTTTTAGAGGGACAATATATTTTTGGGGGGTGGGTAAGTGAGAGGTACAAAATAATTTACCATCCTACGGTCATGAATTTTACCATCTCAAATAATAATAATAATAATAAAATTAAATCATTATATATACTCTAAAATTGACTTTCAATAAAAATTATTTAAAATATATATAATTCTATTATAAAATATTTAAATATATTTAAAAAAAGAATTTAGACAAAATAAGGCTCATTGTCTTGCCTAGTCCCCTCTCCCTCCGCCCTTGATTTGAAGGGAAACCTCAATTCGTTTTTATTAGGTAATTAAGGGTACCTCAATTCATCACTACTACTGATATATCAATTACATAACTATACTAAAATTACCCCCACCCCTAGAAAACATAACTGTAAGTTAAAGTAATAATTTTACTTTTGAGAAAATATTACTTTTAGTCTCATACGATTACTCGAGTTTTACTAGCAATTCAATATGATTCGAAATAGCACTATTAATCCCATTCAACACACTCATCACTTTACAAAATGAACAAAATGAAGAATCGGTAAAATTTAATTAGAGTAAACCGAAATAGAATAACATGAAGAAAATAAATAAATAAAAATTATTATCTAATTTCATCCAGTAGTTGAGTTGATTTCATTTTGCTAGTTTATTTTATTTTATACTACTTCTCTTATGTTTTTACATTTCGTTTTTTATTTTATTTCACAACAAATCGTTTTAATATATTTTTGTAAGTAATTTTTGGATATATGCCAATTTATTTTTTATTTTTATTTTTATTATTTCTGTTTATTTCATTTTAATATCATTCTTTTTTTATATTTTATAATATATTTTTTGAGTATTAATTTATTTAAAAATAAAATTACTTACTATAACAAGTCAAAATGACCAAAAGTGAGGAGAGTATTAAAACACATAAGACCAATAATAATATTTTGAATCCTATGGATTAAAAGTGAAACTTGAGTAATATGGGACTAAAAGTTATTTACCTAAAACAAAGAAAAGCCCTAGGTTTTTTTGGATAACCGTGGTATCCAGAAGTCGGAACCTTCGACTAATCCACGGGGTCGATGACCAAGCGACCCCTCAGCATTGACCAGGTTAAATTCGGGCCGAGACCTGCGGTCGTGACCCTACCGAATTGCCTTTACAGTGGAAATTTTGCATTCGTTCAAGTGAGAATTCGAACTCGAGACCTCTAGGCAAGCCCTGATGGTCTCGGTCCTTACCACTGCAACAACCTGCCAGGGTTAAGAAAAGCCCTAATTTGATAATTAGCAAATAAATAAAACTGAAATGGCAAGGAAACATTAAACCAAGGTACTCTTCATACCCACAAATCCGACTCACGTTCATCGATCATTCAAGTCACCATCTAGCCTATTATTCTTTGATCTTATTAGTTGCATATTAGGTAGATCTATTGTTTTTTATTGCATGTTGTCTTACGGTTTTTGAACTACTATATCTTGTTTTTTTTCCCCAGAATTCGTCCTTTTATTAATAACCAAAAGTTATACATGGTGGACAACTCCTGTCCCTTCTTAGTTAGTGGACTAAAAGAGGGAATTTCTCCATCTCCTTAAAACCTACCCCGGCAAACCTTGGGCAAGGAAAATCCGAGTATAGGAAAGAGTATGGCAGAAACGACCTCTTTTTTACAATGTAGCTATGAATACTTAAAAAATTGATGAATCTGTCATTCGCTTGTGTCATCTTTGCATGTCCTGTTGCAGAAGATTCTGAATAGTTGTAGGTAGGGAGACTGACGAAGAGTACAAGAATTCCCCTTC
>JAOWBN010013720.1:0-10888 GCA_028565015.1 Pinguicula moranensis
AGGATTACTATTCGAGAGGTAGAGAGATAGGGGTATGGGGGATTATACGGGGTATACTTAGCAGGTATCGGGGTAGCACGTACTTATTTACCTATATACTTATAAGCTTACATACTTATATGCTTTGACCCAGTTCATTAATTGTATATTGATTCATCTCCTTGTTTATGCAGGTGGGCGATTACTGATCTCTCTCTATTTTGTGTATGTGTGTGTGCGCGTGTGTATTCGAAGAGCCGAGAGTCTCTACGGAAACAGTCTCTTGATCTCTTTTTAGAGGCCAGGTACGGCTGCGTACATCTCAACCTCCCAAGACCCTACCTATAGAAGGGATATACTGGATATGTTTAGTTTGATTTGGTTTGGTTAGGATGGAATAAATACTAACTGGGAGTCTAGGAGAACCCTTTCTTCTTTTTCAAAAATTGTCTTGTCAACTTTTTGGGGTGGGGGCGGTGGCCCCCAGCCTCCCTTGACTCCACCTCCTTCTGAACCTGTCTGTCTCTTGTTCCACTTTATGCCTCAACCTCTCACAGTCTCTTGTTCCACTATGCATTAGCATGGACGTTTCAGACTTCAGAAAAACAATAAAGAGACTTGGAAGTTGATTCCCATGTTGGCGCAGAGTAGCTATTTGGCGCAGAGTGCGTCCCTTTCCTTTACTGACCCAAACAGCTACTCTGCTCCCACTTGGGAATCAATATTCAACTCACTAGGAAAAGCATTGTTGTGAAAAAACGCCGAAGCTATTTCATAGAATAGGAAAGGGGCGTAAAAAATCGAGAAATAAATCATATAAGCGCTGCAGAAGCTTTATATCATCATCGTTTCAGTCTCTCTTTCTCATAAAAAAGCTAAGAGATGAAGGGTGTCACATGTTTCCCTTTCTCTCTTCCAAGGTGGAATGTATAGAGCGTAGTTTAGATTTCTCTATGCCACTCTGTTGTTTTTCCGCATTCGTGAAAGGGTTCTCCGCTTCTGGTTCAGGTTCTTTCTCATAAACACTAGGTGAGCAAACATTTTCTGGGCCATGTGTTTCTTGAATGCAGAGATACAAAGTGTTTGCCAGTTTTTTTACCATATGGGTTTCATTTTCTAATTTGATTCGTCTCATGTTGGGATTATTTGGTCAGATTTCTTTTATAAACTTCACAACATTTTTAGTAATGATTTGATCAAATATATTTTTAAAGAAAAATTAGAGAAATTAAATAAGACAAGATTTAAAGCCAGTGATTCTCCGTCTCCTTAGATCCGACTAGTCCACGGTGAGTTCTGGAATCGAATGCTCTCGTAGCTGTATTAACTTTCAAGAATGTGAAAAAGGTTACAAGATACAAGTTCGACCAAATAGATCTAAAAAACAATCACATGCAAATTCAAATCTAGTCTAAATAACTTGAGTAAAGTCTAGAAAAATTCCTAAACGTGCCAATAGCGTCACTTTAAGAAGCAACAAATTGAACAACACCCAAAATTGGAATTTCTAAACTTTAAAGAAGCTAAACTAAAGTAAAATGCGAACCAAATTGTAGATCTCATGAAATAGGATTGATCACACCGATCAGAATTACCAAAATCACCACTAAACGATCGAAAAACCAGAAGTTTACCGTCAAAATGTTGGAGAAGACGAGAGAGAAGTGAGAGAATATCTGCTTTTGAGAGCAAGAGAGAGAGAAACTAATGAATTAGTTATTCCGCATTTCTCGATGTAAAGCTTTTATGTCAACTCTGTGCACGAACCCTGGCCGTTGGATCTATTCAAATCTACGGCTCACATTTCATCAAGTACATGTAATGTTCCGTGCCGTTGGATTAAACTTATAACGGACGATTCGATCATCACCGGTTACATCAATATATAATAACCGTTGGATCATGTCAAAATATCAACCGGTTCTGGCGTTTCGTATCCAGCTTCCTCGAGAAGTTTCTTTTTGAACCGTAGGATCAAAATTAAATGGATGGGCATGATAAATTCAAATAGCTTCCTCAAGAAGCTTTAATATATGCCATTAGATCAAAAATAATTGAAAAATTTAGATTAGAAGATGACAAATAAGCGGGACTTAATAGCAACCACACGATCATGAACAAACGAACGATGAAGATTAGACTTTCATTAATGACAGTTTCGTAAATTTACAACCAACAAGGGTAAAACAATAATTTGACACATTAGTAAGGTTAAAACAGTAATTTCACTAGCACAATCCAAAAATAAGGGTAAACAAGTAAATTCACATATTAGACAATGATTATTTTTTATATTTGCACACAACAGACTCTTTTTTCTTTTGCTTGCACGGTGTTTGGCTAAATCAAGAGCCTGCTTAACGCACAGGGTATCTCTTCTCTATTCATGTTCCACGTTTCAGTTCTGTATGGTTCCATTTCGATTTCGTTGTAGCTTCTCTATTTAGATTTTGAAAGAGAAATATTGACTAAGACAATCTGCTTTGCTAGCATGTTATCACGATTTACCAGAATTTAAGGAGAGAAAAAAAAAGTAACGGCTCCTCATAACCTCTTCATATTCCTATCCCCCTCTTTTCGCCGCTGTTTAAATTTTTTGAAAAAAATAAAATAAATCAAACATTTCTAAAGAATCTTGATCAACACACAACACGAAGAGATTTGAGGGTATTTTCAACAAGCTTCATTTGTGTTGATACAATGGCGAACCAAGGTAGGAATCACAACCAAGTCAGTTGCGGTAACCAGAACCAGAACATCAGCAGATGCGTAAAGCCTGAAGAAGTTAGTCTGAGGGAGACTAGGCCAAGCTTCCGGGAATGATCGCGGGACGGCTTTTGACTTAGTTGAACAGATGGAGTATTTGTATGTGAGGATGGTTAAGGCCAAGGATTTATTGGGCAATGCTGATCCTTTTGTGGAAGTCAAGCTTGGAGGGTTTAAGTCCTCCACCAGGAACTTCGTGAAAACTCTGAATCCGGAGTGGAATCAAGTGTTTTCGATCTTAAAAGATCACGTTCAGGCTCCACTTGTGGAGATTTCTGTGAAGGATAAGTGTAAAGATGGTGACAATTTGATTGGGAAGGTTCTGTTTGATGTCTTTGATATCCTGAAAAGGGTGCCACCCGATAGTCCACTGGCACCAGAATGGTACACATTGGATAACCGGAGAGTGGAGAGTTGATGGTTGCTGTTTGGATAAGGACTCAAGCTGATGAGGCCTTTGTAGATGCTTGGCATTTGGATGCTGCCATTGTCAATGCAGATGGCCTCGCAAGCATTAGGTCTAAGGTTTATTTATCTCCGAGGCTATGGTATCTTCGGGTCAATGTGATTGAGGCTCAAGAATTGCAGTTAGGTGATAAAACCAGGCAGCAACCTGAGATTTTTGTGAAGGGTTTACATGGGAGAACATGATCTCGAGGACTAGGATTTCTCACTGCAGGAACATTAATCTATTATGGAACCAGGATCTGACGTTCGCGGTTGCAGAACCATTTGAGGACTAGTTGGTTTTGTGTGTGGAGGAGAGAAAAGTATGGATCTTAAACCTGTGATCAGTAAGTGGTATGATCTTGAGAAGTACAAGGTTTCAGAAAACGGGCAGAGGAAAGTGTCGAAACTTAGCAGTCGGATCCACTTGAGAATCAGTTTGGATGGAGGATACCATGTTCTTGATGAACTGACACATTACAGCAGTGATCTCAGAACAACAGCAAGACAGCTTGGAAGCCTGCAATAGGGGTACTAGAACTAGGAATCTTGAATGCTCAGAACCTCATACCAATGAAGCGAAAGGATGGAGGAGGCGTAATAGATGCTTACTGTGTAGTCAAATACGGACAGAAATGGATCCGAACACGAACAATTCTCAACAACTTCAATCCTAAATGGAACGAGCAGTACACATGGGAGGTTTACGATCCCTGCACCGTGATCACCGTAGGAGTCTTCGACAATTCCATTTAAATGTAGTTGGTGATTTGAAAGATTAAAGAATTGGGAAGGTACGGATCCGGTTTTCAACACTGGAGACAAGCCGTGCCTACACTCACTTGTACCCTCTTATATTCATGTCCCCTACTGGAGTGATGAAAATGGGGAATTATCAGCAGAATCCCTGCCTATCCAGGTTGTTCTTGAGACAGGCACTGATCACAATATGGTGCCTGAGAGTGGTATGGATTGTGAGGAGGTCATGGCGGAAGGAATCATAGCCACTTTTGATTCAGACGTTGCTGCAATTGCCCCACCAATAAAGGAGTTCATGGGTGACAAATTGACTAACATCCCAGTCACTCTGGTAGGCTTCCCTCCACTTGGTCTTGGGGTGGAGAGTGCTAAGCCTCTAACTGCTGTAAGTGTTGTAAGTGTTAAAAAGGTTAGGGGTCGCCCCCCAACAACAAGGAGCCAAAATAAATAGGTGGTAGATCACTCACGCACAAACAATCTAGCCATCTTGAAAGGTTGGTTATGCAACGTTGCAGCCCACTCTTCAGTCACTCCCACGTTTCCTCAGCCTCCACAATACTTGGCTACGGTACAATCTAAGTGCGCGGTTGACTCTATTATGGCCATAGGTTCACACTTGGGCATTGAATGTGGTCCTCACCAAGAGGAATTCCGTGCATGTCTCCATGGCATGTCCAAGTCCTGTCATGAGCCCTCTTCCTACCATGCAGCGTCTACTGCTCTAGTAACTGAGAACAGATTGTCTTCATGAAGCTGGTTACATACAATGTTCGTGGATTAGGGAGTTCAGATAGAAAATGCAAAGTTAAACAACTCATTTTAAAGGGAAGGACGGATTTTTTCAGTATGCAAGAGACTAAACTTTCTATGGTAGAGAAGAATCTATGTACAAATTTGTGGTATGACCTTGAATTCGATTGGTGTTATACAGGTTCTAAAGGTGCATTTGGAGGTTTACTTTGTATTTGGAACAAAAATAAATTTCAGCGCTTGTCAATGTTTGGTGGAGCAGGTTTCTTAGGCATTGCAGGTCGCTGGTTTGGTGAGGCGCATCAATCTCTCTTGGTGAATGTTTATGTTCCAAATGATCTTGCAAGGAAACAACTTCAATGGCAAGCTCTAACTGACTATATTCTGCCTTTTAAAATTGGAAAATGTTGTGTAATAGGTGATTTCAACGTAGTGTTAGCACTAAATGAACAAAAAGGAGTAGCAGCTTCTAACTACATACAAGACGTAGAACTTTTCAATAACTTTACAGTCAGCCTTGGTTTACAGGACCTGAAAATGGACCGCAGAAAGTATACTTGGTACTCGAAAACTCTAAAGCCTATGAGCCGTTTAGACAAATTTCTATTAAGCAATGCTTGGTTAGGCTCTGAAGTTACTTGCTCACAAATTGGTCTTGACAAAAAAGGATCAGTGTTCTAAGATGGTAAACTGGGGTCCTAAGCCTTTGAAAGTTTTGGATGCATGGTTGTTGGACTCAAAATCAACTTTGGCAAAAGCAAGTTAATTGGTATTAACGTGCAGACTTCAGTTTTGGAGGATATGGCCGCCTATTTAAACTGTCAGCCAGCATCAGTTCCTTTCAGATATTTTGATCTTCTAGTGGGAGCACGTATGAAAAGTCTTGAGGACTGGCGTCCAGTAACAGACAAATTCAGCAATGCCTTGACTTCATGGGAGCACAAGTGTCTGTCTTCATGTGGGAAGTTAACGCTCTTGAATGCTGTCTTGGCAGCTTTGCCTTCACATCATTTCTCATGTTTCAACGCTCCAAACAGCATCATCAAAAAACTTACTACCATACAGAAGGATTTCTTTTGGGGTAGAACAGAAACTAAGAGAAAAACATGTCTGACAGCGTGGAAGAAAATCACCACAGAGGTGGCTCAGGGAGGATTAGGTGCTAGGTGTCTATCTACTTTTAACTTAGCCATGTTAGGGAAATGGGGACTGCACATTCTTAACCAGAAACCTTCTCTAGTTTCCTCTATATTATGCTCTAAATATGACAGCAACTCCTCATTACATTTAGCAGGATCCAGAGTTCTGCTCCCCACAAAAAACAACTCGGATTCTGCTGCACGTAGACCCAGGGGTAGAAGATATGCATCTGACTGGTGGCTTAATCTCCAAGAGACTCTAAACAGTGACTGGTTTAGATCCAATATCTCCCTGCAACTAGGTAATGGCATCCGTATCAAATTTTGGACAGATAAATGGCTGAACAATACTCAACTATCAGTTAGCTACCCCAGGCTATTTAGGAATGAGACGAGTCATGATATTTGTGTGGCTGATGCGGGTAGTTGGAATAATGGTAGCTGGACTTGGCACTGGAGGTGGAGAAGAGCAATCCTATTATCAGAACAACCTGACCTGGATGAACTGAGTACATTATTGCATAGCATCTCCCCTCAGACATTGATAAATATGTTTTCAATCTCAGCAAAAATGGAATGTACACAGTAAGAGATGCTTATAGATCCATCATTTCAGGTAATCAGTACAATTTTCCAAATTTTCACAAAATAGCTTCTAAGCACATTTGGAACACTTTTGCTCCAAAAAAAGTTTGCATCTTTGCATGAAAACTTATTCAAAATTCAGTGCCTACTAAAATTGTTTTGCAGGAAAGGAACATAATATTGCTGGCCTTGAAACATTGTGCACACTGCCATTCAGCAAATGAAACTGTGACTCATCTTTTTTCTAAATGTGATATCTCAAGGAAGTTGTGGCTCAAATTAGCCTCATGGCTATCAATACCTATTGCCTCCAGTGGAACCATGGCTCCAACCCTGCTAGAGTTTTCAGACTCTGCACCTCAAGGCGTCAACTTGGCAGCATGGAACTCAATATGGTTATCCATGATATGGTCCATTTTGAGAGAAAGAAACAAAGCTTATTTCACAGCTTCAGTACCCCGAATTCTCCTGTTATTCCATGGCATTATAAGAGATTCTTGGCAGTGGGTGAAAGCAAAGAAAAATCCTAAATTGTTCCCCTACAATTTCTCTGACTACTTACTACAACCACATGCTTGTTTGTGCTTCCCTTCTTAACAGGTCTTAAGGAGCGATGTAGAAGATCAGCAGACTGACCAACGAGGTAGGTATTGCTAAATCTAGTAGTAATCCGATGTCCAGCAGCCATTAGGTAGGCAAAATGAGGTGAGGGCAGTTTAACTAATGTTTTCTGCCTGCATAGATGTTGTGCTGGATTACTACAAACCCCCTCAGAGTATATTCCCCTTGTGCTTGGCTGGCTACTCAGCCTTTACTTTCTCTTATGTTGTTCCTGTAGTGCATATGATTATCTTATTTCTTCAATGAGGTACAGGTACAGATACCCAGCAGACTCAATCGACAAGACTTCTTTGTTGATAGGTTATCAGCAATTGAAGAACAAATTCCCTTATGGAAATCCGTAGTCTCTAATATAACACAAGTCTGCCATTGACATACTACCTAGCTGTTGGTAGTGGAAAGACTCTTTCAAGCCCCACTCCCTCAAGCCTGTAAAGGAGGATACTTACCATGATTCGGAGTCTTAAGCTGACCTGCTTAACGCCAGCAAAAGCAGGTTGCAGTGATATCCAGTGTATGTCAAAAGGGCCACTTGGACATCAATAAAACAAGAAGGAAATACCTATTGTGTCACAGATGACTAGGAGTGCCTCGTTGGACTCCCAACAAACAAGAAGTTAGATTTCACATGTGAAAGTGCAATCAATTATCTGAAGATCTACAACAAGCTATGCAATGTGAAAGGGGACTGAGCAATAACAACAACAAAGAAGGCTGCTATCATAATTAAAGTGTAGGCCACAATGTCTAGGAAGAAAGGGATCAATCTAGTGCATAATGAGTTTTTAGGAACTGATAGGGAAAGGAGGTTGGTTGGTAATCTTGAAAGTGTAGTGATATATCCTCGCCCAACTGGCGATACCTTCTATACATTACAGGGATAGCTCACCAAATTGGAAGAAACTATATACAAAAAAGGTTATAGATAAGTTGATAGTCATGATATCCAGGCTTGGTGAAGAGCAGATGATGGCGATGAACTGAATGCGGAGATGCTTGTGCATTCATGAGGCTAGGGGGGCCATGTACCAGATCACCCTTACCTATAATAAAGGATAAGGTGGAAGGGCAGGATATACGGTCTTTACTCTCAAGGAATTAACCACTGAATTTTATCCTACCAGGA
The DNA here is from genome assembly GCA_028565015.1 of Pinguicula moranensis. NCBI lineage: Eukaryota > Viridiplantae > Streptophyta > Magnoliopsida > Lamiales > Lentibulariaceae > Pinguicula > Pinguicula moranensis. The sequence goes on from JAOWBN010013720.1 coordinate 8,173, forward strand.
TCGGAGCTGAGTAAACAACTAGGTTGTGACCTGCACTTGGAGATATTGTTTTTGGTTCGTTTTGGTTTTGGTTTTTCGATTTCTGTAAATATTACACCATATATAATTTTGATTATAAAAAAAAACTTTGTTCTTCAAGTTAGAATGGCATATTAGTAGGGGTAGGCATATGGAAATTGGAATTCGGAAATTCCAATTTCTGAAATTTTTTGAATTTCGATCCGAATTCCAATTTCGGATTGGATCGGAATATGATTTCAGTTTCGAATTAGAATTGGATCGGAACGAAAATAAGGGTGAATTTCCGAATTTCTGAAATTTTTCCGAATTTCCAAAACATTTTTTTCTAGTTTTTTGAAATATTTTTGAATTTCAAATTTTTTAAATTTTTATTATTGTTCGGGAATTCCGATTTTCGAATTTCCAAACCGATTTTTGAATTTTTCAAATTTCGAATTCCAAAATAAAATACGGATCGGATCGGAAATCATAATCCATTTCCGAAATAATTTTGGATCGGAACGGAAATTGTCATTTCTGAATTTCGATTTCCATATGCCCACCCCTACATATTAGTTTTCAAATTCAGTTGATTTTGAAGGATCTTTGTTTATGATTGATGCTGATATGGTTCAGCTATCTTCCCTTTGATTCTTTTCCTTATTCAGTGCAGTTGTGCCGTTCTATTTGTATACAGGCCATCTCTTGTCTGATGCCATGTAGCTAATGCATGCTGAATAATTAAGCTCATTCAGATCTATAATAACTGGAAACTTTGCCTAAAGCCTGATAAAATATAAGCAAGCTGTATTTCCGCTAGGTCGTTTAGATCTTTTGAATTGCTCATATATCCTGGTGTATCAAGGGGTGATTGGCGCACTGTTCCATTAAAACCACTTTGCAAAACAGCATCTAAGCATCTTTCCCTTATGTTGGACAGGTACTTAGTATGTAACAAATTCCATTTTTTGATCATCCTTGTATTAGAATAATTCGGTTGACTCCTTTTCAATGTTTTAAGCTGATAGGATAGGCCCAATGATCCATACTAAAAAGTTGAGACCATGCCTATGTTGATTACTGCAACAACAACAACGTACCCAGTATATTACAAACTAAGTTGGTGTCTGGGGGGTCAGATGTACGTGGCCTTACCTTCGTAATTATACAAAGAGGCCGTTTCCGTTGTGACCCAATATGCATTGCGTCATTTAATATATTGAGTTCCAACAACTTCACTAAATAGAAGCACTAGAATTTAATAGAGTCATTTTGCTATAGTCCATTATTAGTACAAAGTTAAAAGAATTGTCAATGATAACTTTTCCAACTCCATTTGCAATGGATGCACATGATTGAAAACTGTTAGGCTAAATATAAAGGAAAATTTTTTGTAAATATTTTTGAATTAACTTATTTTTCAATTACGTTACAAGTCAAAATTTAGTGTTTACGAAACAACATTAAGTCAAAAGGTAGTGTTTACGAAACATCATTAAGTCAAAAGGTAGTGTTTACGAAACAATATTAAGTAAAAGGTTAGTGCTTACGAATCAACATTAAGTCTAAAGGTAGTGTCTACGAAATAACATTATTTAGGGGGTGTTTGCAAGTTTCATTGAAAAGTAACTTTTGGCTTTTTGTGGTGGAAAAGCCTATTTGGAGTGTTTGCAATTTTGATTTTTGACGTTGGACTTTTGGCTTTTGGCGGAGGATAAGTCAAAAAAGCCTAAAAGTCAGAAACATCTCTAAGGTAGGTTTTGGAGTGCTTTTGGCGATTACAATTTTGTAATTATTTAAAAATTTAAATTTCAAACAATTTTACCCTCATAAATAATTTAATATTCTCAATTTCCTATTTATAAGTTAAAAAAAGTAGTTTTTGAAATAATAATTTGCAAATACTATATTTGTGACTTTTATTGTAGTAAAACATATTTTGTAAAGACTTTTCAACTTCTTTATTAAACCTCATTTTTTCTAAAGACCTTTTGAAAAGTTACTTTTGCATAAGCACAAGAATTTGCAAACACCCCTTAGTCAAGCTGTCTTATTTAAATGACCTGATAAGGTGATACTAAACTGACTCAAATGCTCATTTTTTTTCAATTTGAATGTATTTTACAAAATTATCTAATAATGTAACTGATTTTTATAAAATAACATAAAAGAGCATCACTCTTAGTTGTTATTTTTCTACTTTTTCTACTTTTATTATTACTATTATTAAATAAAATAAAGGAAGTTTTTATTTTCTAATTATTATAATTTATTTCTAACTATTAACAATGAAGTTTAGAGAGTTCTGCTATCAATTTGTAAATGTTTTAGTCCTAATTTTGGGCCTGTTTTGCAAAAGTTGTAGGAGAGGATAAACAAACATAGAAGAAAAAAGTTAAAGATTCAAATAGAGATTATAACTACTTTCTATGATTCTGCAAAAGTTGTATGATGTAAATCAAGAAAATAATGGTTAAGCACAAACATACACACATTTCGCACACATTATTTTCCCTGGTTTCATTAGTGTCAACTTATTAAACAATTAAGGGCCTATTTTGCGCATGCTTCTTAAAATTATAATTGGTTTATGAGCACATTTTTTCAAAAAATGAGTGTTTTGCGTAGTTAACCTTCTACTACTTGTTCTTATTTTAAGAAGGTAAACCTTCTAAAAAATAAGCACCTCCTGACATACTTTTTTTCCTTCTAAAAA